>VRYO01001865.1:2023705-2191780 GCA_009812075.1 Sialia sialis
CTTTTACTTCATGATTGTTTTTTACAGTATTATTAGAAATTACAAAGCACTCTCTGGAATTAATGATGATTTGTTCAGTGATGTGGTTGGGTATCCAGGAGATGGCACCATATCCCCAAAATTCACAGGCAATGCATTCACATGGAACTAAGTGTTGGCAATACAGATACTGCACATGCAGCAACTTCAGCAAGTAGTTTTACTCACAAAAGTAGACTCAACTTACATTTTGTATATTTATCTGCAAGGCCATTTTGTAATGATTGAAGTCTTTAGCAAGTTCATATCCCTGGTGATAGAAAGTGAACAAACCCTGAAAAAATGATAGCACCTGAAATAGAAATAAAAGACTTGTTAGGAAAAAAACCTCTATTTTCTTCAATACAATTGCTGCACGTAGGCTTTTTTTGAAAGATAGATTAAAAAATTATTATTTTTAAATGAATTTCCACTAATACCTACACTTTATGAGTAATATTTAAATCCTAATGATCTATGTATGCAGACATTTTGGATGGTCCTGTCTCTGGAATTTCACAACTGATCTCTACTTTCCATTTGACCACAGCGAATGTATATCCCACCTTCCCAAACTTTCCTATGTAACCTTTTCCTATGACTGATTTGATACTAATGATGTCTGGAAGACGTATTTGTGCACAAGGAGGTAACAATCATTCTGTCTTTTAGTCACCACTTCCCTGGTCATTGCTCTCTCTGCTAATGCCCACGTGGAGATGACTTTCACATCAGGCATCTGATTTGCTGGGAGAAGGAACCTTTCCCCACTGCTGCCTTCTGTGCACAGATCTGACGACCTGTCAGAACCAGCAAGTGGCCAGCAAGTCAGCATATGCTGATTTTCATATTTCATTTCAAAAGAACAAACAAGTTGTACTACATTGGAAGCAGGGTGAGATGTAGTCCTAACTCTTGTTTACTTCAGATTGCTGGAAGCAAAGGAGACATAAAAACTCCCTAAAGAGAAGAAGCCAAAGAACTTGTTTTTTTATTATTTAATAAAGTCATACAGCAAATAAATAATTTTCAAAAAATGCAAAAAACACATGAACTTAAAGCATTATTAAGGGAAAAGGAAATAAGAATTTGGTGCAAAATAATTTCACCTTTCTAGGCTAGCATAAACTTCAAGTACAAATTAGGCAATACAGTTCAGCTTTCAGAAATGAAAGACATGTTGCAAGGACATCGTTTGAAGATTCATTCCTCTAGTCTGGCTGAGGAAACCAAACAGTCTGAAACACACTAACCAAATGCAAAGCTATTTAGGATTAGAAAAATATGCAAAAATAAAAAAGTTGGGGGAAAAAAAAGCCAACATATCTACACCAAACAAACCCCACATAACCATTCTCACAGCATTTTGCCATTTTTTAACCAATGCTAATATAACTGCAGAAATTTATTCACCCTTAAGTATTTTAGCAATTTTTTTTTGTACAGGAGTTATCTGTATTAAAACAGTTCTTACTAACTGCATAATGACCAACTATTTTGATTAGGATCATTTGAGACTTTTTTTTAATTATTACATTAAAATAATTGTACCAGAATAAAAGGACAGACTTGGTCCAAAAGCACAGACTTAAAAGCATGAGAGAATGAAGTCGCTTCTACAATCCATCCTCCCCTTATTCTCAGTATTACACTTGCTGTACTCTTGTTGTTTGATAAATTTGTATTTAAAATACCAACCTAATGTACGTTTCAGAAAATTTTAGAATAAGTTCTCCTAGATTTAAGAAAGTCTTGTCAGTGTATGCACAATTTTCATCAAAATTCAATTAAACCCCTTGATTTCTGCACAGATTCAATTGCAAGTGAATTAAGCATATCAGGCTACCCAGTAATGAGCTTCTTATCCAGCAGCACTCTCCTAATTGATTTATATCAACAATTAGTGGGCCTCTAAGCCCAACCATCATTATTAAAATTAGATTCCTTGCATTGTCAGCAATAACATTTCATTGGTTAGAAAACCAAAGGCAAGAATCCTGACACCAAGACCTTCTTGAATTCTTTATTTCACAATGTGAATTTAGGTTTTGCAATACAACAAAAGGTTTCACATATTTTCTGAAAATCAACACCAGTGGGTTCAAATCAGTTTTTATAACTGAGGTAAGATTTGACATGCCTGGTTAAGTTTATCTGCACTAGGAATCTGTGCAGATGTAACACATTGTTTTAAATTCTGTTAAGTCATGCAATTGGTGGTGTTTTCCAGAAAGCAGAGCTTGGCTTTTGTCCAAATGCATTCTTTCTCCATCCCTTTTGAAAGGCAGGGTAGGTTGAATTCACTGATACTTACAGGCTCCACACACTCAAATTTCTTCCGCTCCTGGATCTCCTGCAACTTGCACACGTACTCCAGGGACAGCTCATAGAAGTGTTTCCTGTTCTGCTCCACTTGGTTATCTGCCTGCACACAGAACACACCTCATGAAGTTTTACAGACATTTTGCAGACAACTTCAGGATAACACACTTACATAAGTGGCAAGCAGGTAATTTGCACCATATTTGAGGGACTTGTTACAACATAGACCATTCATTTACTTTTAATCAGCAGCAGCAATTCCCTTTCACTAGGTAATAGATACTGTTTTGAATTATGAGGCTAGATTTTTTAGAAAATTTCCAGCAACACCTCTTCAGGCTTCTTTTCTAGGGAATCCAACTTTCAACAGCATTGCAAAGGTACCTGCCAAAACAGAGAGCAGGAGCTAAGAGCATCTTCCATTAGAAAAGGGGGAAGTAATCGCTCCAGTCAAATTAAGGAAGAAAATGTGATTTCTGAAAACGACAGTGCTGGTGCTGTAAGTTTTACATTATAATCCAAAGAAGTGTGTAAATATGTTGTTTGTGAATTCCGTTGTACCTATTCCACACCTGTGCTCACTGTGGAAAGAAATGCAATAGAAAAAAAAGTTCACTTATTGGTAAAACTCTAAAGTTTCCTCAGAGCATCAAGTATCTAAAAATGCAGCTTTTTTACCTGCAGCTGATATTTAGCACAGCTTTGCAGAAATGCCAACACCATATTGATGCTAAACAGTTACATTTCAGCTGCTATCCATCTGCATATAAATATTTCACTTTCTAGCACCCTGAATCTTAAAGCTTGGCAACAGAAACTGTTATTGAAATACATAAAAGGAAAGGTTGGTCTAAGTAACTAACAGTCTTTGCCCACAAATATAATACAAAATGCTTCTACAGTGAATTACCAAAGGAAGTGGAGAAAGGGTGAGAGGACAAGACTTACTACCAGACTCTCTTTCAGATACTGAGTCTACATCCTTCAGGCAGAACAGTGACTGCTGTGCTTTAAGAGGATAAGCCAAATTAGCTTTAAGACAGTTTTGCCTTAAGACGTGCTTGGCTTTACTGGTCTGTGCTAGAGAACTCTCAGCAGTTAAAGGGACATAACCACAAATGCTATTAAAGAAATAAAGCCCTGGTAAGTATTTCAGTAAGCAAATGTGTTTCAACAAGCCATGCCATTTTGATGCATCACAAACTGTGGAATTGTTTGAGATGTCAGCCTATAAACACAGGAATTGTTTGAGTTGTCAGCTAAGCTCCTAATCATATATACATGAAGGGTGCCACAACACCCTAGAAAGAGACTCTGCAGTGGGTCTTTGAGGACACAATCCAGAATACATTGTACATCTCTCATGTTTTTGAGGAATGAGCCTCCCCATGCACCCAACAAGCTGCATTGTCGTTTCTGTACTGCTGGAGAAAGAGAAATAAGACACACACGGTGCCTCAGTGAAATTACAGCAATATCATGCCACCAGGAGAGTCAAAAGTTATGTGCATGTTAAGACTCTCCACACCATGGCATGTTCTTCATCAAATTTATTGCTGCACTGTTTATTCCAGTCAGGAGCTGACACAACTAGACATGAAAAAAACTAAATAATTTATATTATAATGCAACTATATACAGTAATTTCACAATTATAAGCCACACCTGATTATAAGCCACACCTCCCAGTAGCCAGGTAGACCATGGGATTTGTCCATATATAAGCTGCACCTGAATATAAGCTGCATCTTTTTTTTTCCTTTTTTTTTTTTTTAAACGAGGATCCATGTGTAACAAAGTAACAAATTAGTAACAGAATCCTGCCAGCGCGGGGTTTGGTGTCAGGTGCTCAAGTTGCAAACAGTTTTCATAGACCAGCAAAGCCTTTAAAGGCAGCCCCAGGCACCCTCCCAGCTCTCACTTCTGGGTTGGCATTTCACTGGGATTTGTCCATAGATAAGCCGCACCTGAATAAAAGCCGCACTGCTGGGGTAGGCTGGATTCTTCAATGAAAAAGGTGTGGCTTATGATCGTGAAATTACTGTACACCTGTTCTCTAAGCTTGTGCAATAAATTGTTTCCTATTTCCTCTGACAACATGCTGCAAGGGCCTTTTTTCTTTAAATTGCTTATACATTTATACTTCAAAATTAAACACACAAATGTGAGAGCCTGACTGAAGAATTTCAGAATTTTTGCCCATGAAACTTTGAAGGACATTTAAAACAAATCTATTTGCTCATTCTGGATTTTACCCATGCTCTAAAGCTTCAGGCTATATTTGATACAGTTTCAAAACACCTTTTACAGGCATTATGGATTTTTCCATTGTGGTTAGGTCTCATTTCAGATTTGATATTGAGAATCATATTTCATCAAGAGATCATAATCAGCCCTTTATCATTTTCTCTGCATCATGTTCTTTGGCAGCTGATCATTTTGACAAAAGTACAGGTCCTGACACATGAGCCATGCCCAGTAACTTCTAGGATAACTCAGCTCCCCAAAAGACACTTGTTTACACATGTGAGGGTCTATGTTGCAAATGCACGATGGTGAAGTGACATCTTAGTAAAACTCAAGAGTAGAGAAGTTCCTGGGTAACTTTGACAGTAATATTAAGCATTTTTTATGAAAAATGGCATAGAATATTTGGGAGGGGGTAGAGGACAGAGACAAGAGTCATCCCTGAGGAAAGCATTAAGGTTTTTTTTTATAGTCTAAGCATTAATAATTCTGACATAACTACATTTATCTGGAGAAAAAAAAATGTCATTCTGGCTACAGCAAGTCTCTACAAGATTTCCTGGCAGCCTTCTCACATACTATTTGCTGTTGCTCCAGAAATAAAAACTATTGCAAATAAGTTGATGATGATGATAATAAGCCCAGAGGGACAGAAGGAATGCCAGGCAATATATATCTACCAGTTACAAATTGTCAACAAACTTTTTTAAAGCACTACTCAAAAAAATCCCAAAACAAATCTTAAAAATATGAGGAGAAAAGTCCCAAACCCACTTTATTTGGGAATAAAAGTCTTGCTGTCCTCTGCATCAAGTGTTACCACAGGACATTCACTCAGTGCTCCCAGTGCAATGCAAACCATATGAGTGGTAAAGCCTTGAAGGAAGTGTAGAGTTTTTCACAGTATGTTTGTATGTCATTCCCTCAATTACATATAAAAAATGACATGATGCTCAGCACTTCATACACACAAAACCCTTGATTCAGAAAATGGTGGTGGTGGTGGAGGTACTAAGTTCAGCAAATAGTGATTTTCTCACCAACCTTTCCAGACGAGAAAACTGGTTTGTTTTACCACTAAGAATGCTGTTTCTGCATTTGCATATGTATATTTACCTATTCCAAAGCCTTCAGCCTCCATTAAAAAAAAAAAAGAGAGGCAACAATACCTCTTGTAATTGTAGCTCTTTCTTCTTAGCTGATAAATTCAAATGTTTTTCTAACAAACTGTAGTTCTTCTCTGTCTCTTTATCAAACTTCTTCTTTTCCTCCTAGACACAAAAACAAAGTAGCCACCATGTAAATATAAAAGTGTACTATTTTTCTTCTTTTAAAATTCTAGCTAATCAAGAACAAAAAGAAAAAAAAATATCATAGTTCCAGTAAAGCAGTGAAAAATATGCTCCATCTGTGCTAGGTGCAGATGTATTTCACCACTAGATGCCATAGCTTGACTTTCAGGGCTAAGCAGAGTTATATTTCCAATGCCAGTGTTTTGATTATACTGAATGAATATTCAGTTAAGAATGTCCCAAGAGCTAAATATTTTTAGAGGATTTTTATTTAAACATTATACAATTACATAAGACTTCTATTTAAAGGTCATTGAGAATTCTGTCCAGAACAAAAGGTTACATCAGAAATAAAAGCTACAGCTTCACAGAAACAGGGACACAAGGAAAGAAACATCCATCCAAACACAATGTGAGATGTAAGCTGTGTGAAAGTAATTTGTATTAGAAGCATCAGGGAGAGAATTCTGACTAGGAAATGAGTGAAGATATAAGTTAAAGCAGTAGGAGTTCTCATCCCAAAACCACAAATATTCTTTAACAGCAAAAGTACTGCTGAAATAATGCATTCATTACACAGCTGCTTCTATGACAATTTTCTCTTTATTTAGAAGACTGGCTATATTACAGACCATTTTTTTTATTTTGTGTTGGTTGGGTCACCTGATGTACTTCTCTCAAGTCCACAAAATGACACAAAGCTCATTGTACCATTGAGCTGAAAGGATTTATGATCAACAGAGCATTTTCAGTTCATGAACACTGAAATCATATGCAGAACATGTTAACCATTCCTGCCAAAGTCCAAATGTATAGTGCTCTCATAAGTGAAACATTGTCTTAGCTACTAAATATCACTGGTGATGAAGTCATGAAATTCTAAAATAAACCATATGCATATTTTGAAAATGCACTGAGTTTTACAACAGAAAGCCATAATAAAATGATTGTTTCTTTCTTTTCCACTTTAATAAACACTTACATTTCTCACTACAAAAAGGAAGGTAGACAGATACAAATTTGTCCTTGTTACTTTTATCCAAATCTAGTCTGTACTCAATACATGAAGTTTACTTTGCTTTGTTTTAAATATTCACAAGTTAGTGACCATCTTAGAAAAATGACCACATTTATCAAAAATACTTTCAATGAGATCTTGTCTTTAGCTTCTTCATCCCTATTACTCCCATGCATAAAGAACCAATTACATTTATTTTAAAAAATATTAAATAAAGCCAATTCTCAGTAGCAGGTGGCAAAAATGCAGTTAAAAGCATATGGATGAGCAAAGTCCTTTAGGTAGTTAACATTTTTCAGCCTTTGACTGTGAAACTGCAGGCAAATACAAAGCAGAATAGGGTTACCCATTAGGAACAGGGGGGCAGGCTGTTAGCAGAATTCTTCCTATCCCAGACAGAGGAGATAAGGGAGGTGGGGAGAAGGAAGGGAAAAGGACACATTCTTCTCTTCTTGAAACATTCCATTTGTTTGTGAAGCAAGTTCTCAAAATAGAAACAAAAAAGTGTGAATATATGAAATATAAACAATAATATGTTTCTGCCAATTACATGTCATTATTACAATGCAATCCAAGTAGAGAAATTAAACAAACTTATAAAGGCAAGGAGGGACAAACCTTGACAGCTCCTAGCTGCTCTTTTCTAAATCTTTCCAAAGGTTTGATCAGAGTTTCAGTAACACTGAGTGCCTAAAGGAAAAAAAAACAAAACATGGGTTAGGTTTCTGTAGCCAAATTGATGAGTCACATCAGCATCAGCAATAACAAGAAAAAAGCAAGCAAGCGCTGGGGTAAAATAATAGAAGCATGTGAGTTAAAACTTCTAACTAAAACAAATAAAAAAATCACATCTCCAGGTTCATTCAAGCTTATAAAATTCCTTAATTCAATCCACTATCGCAAAATTAAATTAAAACAAAGGCAAAAATTTCAGAAATTTCCAGGCTGCATCCAAAATTGCAACTGCTTCATTTCTGCCAGTCTTGCAGATCAGGTTGAAGGGCTCAATGACTGAACACCAGAATGAGACAGAGGACAAATGAGTTTCATTAGGGGATGCAAAAATTTCTGCAACAAGAAGCACTACAGAAAACTGTGGAATAGACCAGTGAGCATCAAATAATAATCTTTTAAGACAGTTAAATCCATTAGGCATTCATATAAATCTCCAAATATTTACACACTTAAGTACATTAGTAAGACCTTAAGCTAAATTATAAAATCAAAGTGGTGCAAAGTCAATAAACAAGAGGTTGAGATGACTGAGTGAGCATCCACCAGTGCACTCATGATATAAAGTCTCATGGCCATAGTAAAGAGAAGCAACAAGGTCACAATATTCCATCATGAGACAGAAAGCTGTAGCTTATTAGAGCTGCATAGCTACTAACTCACATGAAATTTCCCTGAAGATGGAGCAGGGCTCCATTTGGAGCAAACAAGACTTCAAATTTTAAAACTATTTGAAATTTCAGGAAAGGCTGGTACTTTTTGAACACAACAGCAGCATGGAAAAGATGGCAAGAGCATTGCAGGCATGGGGGAGCAGGTGAGATCCTTTTGGTCTGTCCTAAAGCAGACTCACAGAATAAAATGCCCAAATTACTACAGCCACTGGGCTGAGATGCTAAGAGTTCAGGCACAGCTCCCTGGAATCTCCCTAACATACAACAGAAACATTTCTCTCTCTTTCCTCCCCTTTCCCCTCCCTTTATAGTGAAAATCTTCAGATAAAACATGACAGGCTTAAACCGGCCTTCTGGAACACTTCTGAAAAATTCTTATCATAAAACACACACGGGATGTCCTGGAGCTCTGGCACCGCACAGATGTGAGCAGCACTGTCTGCTCCCACCCATCCCTGGAGCCATGAGGGATTACTGCAGGAGTCATCCTGCCAATTCCCTGTAACAGAACAAGCCACATTTCCTAAGAGCCAGCACAGCACACTAACCTGCAGCTAACTGGAAACCCAAAGAGCTGGCAAGTCTGGGCCAAACTGGGTGCTGCACAGTCATCCATGTAACAGCCACATCCTAACTCCAGAGCATGTTTTCTCAGCACAAAACTTCCTTCTGCATCCATTTCCTGACTTTGCCAAACATATTTTAAAGCACCCTTCAGTGCACCCTTGGTGGAAGCAACAGGAAAAAGAAGAATTCTCAAGAGCATGGAAACCACACAGTCAGTCCTATATTAGAAAACTTTAAATTGTTCCTCCGTTTCAACAAAGGGAAGGAGAAAGCTCCTCGGAGGAAAACTCAGAGAGGATGGTACAAGCTTCCATGAGGTAAAGCACCAGAGTTACTGGAATCATTTCAAAGTATTTAAAGGTAACAACTGAGCACTCACATGGTTAGCAGGTTAAGAATAATTAACAAATGAAAAGTTGCTTATTAGTTGTTTGAACTCTTACACAAAAAAGTGTAAGGTTAACACATATTGAATGTGTGCTGAACACAAAGTCCAAATCAAAGAAAACCACAGCACCTTGATGTAACAAAGGAAAATTTAAAAAAAGAAAAATACATGCTTAAAAGGCTGTGCTTCATAAAACAGCAGGGCTGACTGTAAATCACTTGTTCTGCTACTCCTGTACAGTATTAACCATGGGAACCACTACAGGAATTTGTTTGAAGCAGAAAATAATCTTTAAATCAAAATGGGATGTACTCTTCAGCGACTGCCAACAAGCAGATTCCACTGCTGCCAGTGGAATGATATGCCAGTAATTCTTTCATTAAAAGAAAAACAAGCTTCCCCTCCTTCCAAAAAAGACATTTCTCATTTTTCACTTAAACTTTTGTTAACAGATGCATCTCCAGGGGCCTGCCATAAATGCACTTTAGATTTGTCATCCCCTTTGCTTTCTGTGCCTGGGTTAAATAACAGGATTCTTGATTACTTTTGGGTGGAGCAAGATTTTGCAGATCTTTGGTCATTCTCATCGAGCTTCATACCAGGCCATATATTAAAACACAAGACTGGTAAATCCAACAGTGAATTACAGAGATTCTTCTGACTGACAAAGTTCATAATTAAAATACAAGATTAAATAGAGAGGCATTCCTGCTGTTTTCCAGTACACAGAATCCAGTGCTTGTCATAAAAAGTTACAAAAAGATGTATTATTATTTATAGGAAAAAACCATTATTTACACTGCTATTCATTCTTAGCTTATTTATAACTTGGAAATTTAACTCTTTTTTTTTTTTTTTTTAAACATGGTAAATAACAAATTAGCAAATAGGAAATAAACAAGGGATTACCTGAATATATTTGTAATTATCACTTGCACATTCCTTTAGAACTAGAACCATGTTAAAACGTAAAATTTCCAGCAAAAGTTAAACTAGGCATTTCAATTCATTAATATGAAACTAGATGTTCTTTTTTCTGTCCTGAATCTTGCATTCATTCTCATCCCTCTATTTCTCTAATCCTGACAGATTATGACGGAATGTACTATTTAAAAGGACATTTTAAAACCCCTTTCTTTACATCTCTGATCTGTCCAAACCTACATGAAACAAATATATATTCAATTATATCTGGCAGCCAAACTGTGGCATGCAAGTCTTAAGTGAAACAACCTAAGGGGTCATGTCTCAGGCAACAGAATCTTAACCAGCTTTGCAAATGTCAAAGTCTCAGGAATGTCTGAGAAATGTTTAACCCAATGTGCACACGTGTCTTGGGCAGACAGTCTCAAACTGTACACTATTCCTGCTCTGTTAGCAGCACCTACAGAAAGGGCAAAGAATTAACTTAACTTGAACACAAACCTGGCAACATTAAAATCATCAGTGCCATCATCACCTCAGATCACTGCATCTGACATCTCCACCATCCTGAAGCATGTTGTCAGCTTTGTGTGTATCTATTTCAGATGCCTTAACAAAACTCTACTCGCTCAAGCAGAGAAGTTGTACAGGACAGCAATAATCTCGCCTTTTCCAGCTCCATTTCCTCCAAAGAAAGAAGTAACAGCCATAGATCAAGGGACCAAACCACTCTTTCCAACAGCAGCCCCCAAAGGCACAGGTTAAACCCATTGCAAGTTCGTTCACAGCTGGTGGATACTTCCCCAGTCAAGTCAACAAGACCCAACAGGTCATTGAGCAGTCAGTGCCAGTCCACAAGACAACTCCATTTAGACTGTCACTTCTTCCATTCCTAGAAAAGGTGGGAGGAGAGGTGTTTAAGGAGAAACTGCTCCCACCAACACTCCTCCTATGCACTGTAACCTGATGGAGAAGACCAGGCACCAGCATTCAGTGCTCCTCTTGCTGTGTCCTGCAGTAGGCAGGAGCAGGTTCTCTAAGTTCCCACTCCCTTTCCAGGCACAAGCAGGCTTACATTGCAGAAGAGGAAGGCTGCCTGCATGGCCTGTAAAGGAGCAGCAACCCACAAGGGCTCTCCCCAAAGTTTAGTGGCTAAAAAGCTTGAATCAACCTAAGTTAATCAAAGTTTCTTATTAGACAAATGCAGCACTGTACTCCCTTCATACTAAAAATGTTCTTAGAGCTCAGCCTTTACTGGAAGCATTGGAAATTGCACCCTGCTCATCAACAAATTTGGTGGTGAGGTAAATACATATCCTGACTCTGCTCCATTCTGAATTGAAGCATGGTCCCATTAAAAAATAGGTTTACTGAGAAAGAAAAAAAAAAAACCCAGACTACACTGCAACACAGGAGTGCCGAGTTCCCAATTCCCCTCTCAGGAGCAGGAATGCAGATTGGATGTCTTGCATAACAGAAGAGGTTCCATTTCTGAGCATTTCAATCAGGAAGATTTATTTGTAGTCAAGGGCAGGATTGTTTCTGCCCTCAACACATCTACGAGGGAAGCCACCAAGTCATTAAGGAAAAGCTCATGAAACTGAGCAAGTGTCAGTGAAACCAGATCTGGGAAGGAAGCTTTGCCTTAGTGAGTGCAACAGAGAAGGCAGAAAGGAAAGCATGCCTAGCAGTGATTCAATAACAAAATAGTTGACAATGCTGCTAAATAAAGAAGATTACTTTCCAATAAAAATATTTACCACTACAGCTGCTCTTCTACTTACAGAGGATACAATTGTGTTCTCCCTAAGAAAATGCACCATTCAGCCTAATTTAAAAAAGCCAATTCTGATACCTCCAATGTTGGAGGAGAGAGAAATACATAAAAAATATTTTCTTCAAAAAGCATTCCTTCTTCACATAGTGATTTGCTACTGAAATTTCTCAAAGCATTAAGACCTATGCCTGAAACTGTGTCTCATTAAAAATTGCAGATACTCCACTACTGAAGACATCAGATGTTACTTGCAAAGTCTGAATCTCTATTCTTTCTCTTCCCATGAGAATATGATTTGGTCTTATTGTTACACATGCCCCAGTTAGCTGCACAGCCAACTCCCCTGCCAGACCTACAGACAAAGGTGTCTCTCTACAACCACTTTTCAGCACTGGTTTTGTATTTACCTGGAACACTGATGACTGCAGACAGTGCAATCCATCTCCAAGGCTCATTATTTTGTTTTCAAATAAAGTTTTCTTCTAGTAAACATGTCTGGATTTTCTCCCTGCTCTAGAGCTTCCCCTGTAGCTTTACAATCTTAGATAATGAAAGGGCTTCAGGCACACATTGGGAATACAAACATAGGATTTTTGGTTTTGAGAAAGCCTGCAGTATATAGACTAAAGCACATTAATACTTGTGTATCTTTGCAAGTGTGCAGAGGCTATAAAAAAGAATTGACATCCATTGCTGTGGAGGAAGCCATCTGGTTACAAAAGAGCCAGAGGAAGGATGATACATCTGACTTAGAGACAACATATTTTGTGCACTGCTGAAGCACCAGGAAGCATCTGTAACAAAACATATCACCTCCCTCTTAGGTGTTCCAGAAGACTACCCTTCAGGGTTTTGTAAGAAGACAAGAAGTTTCTCAAAGTGTTCCAGGGGGAATTTCCTAGACCATTGAGCCACTGACTCACATGCCTCAGGCAGAATCCTGTGCCCTGCACTTCCTAATTCTTTCAAAAGCAGAAGCCTTGGATTGCAGGAAACACAACAGCTGGACTCCTGAGTTCATCCTTCTACAGAAAAGTTATTTCCTGTTCATCTCCTAGAAGTTCATGACTGACCTAAAGGACAGACAGCTAAAAGGGCTTCCTATGATCCATCTGCTGCACCTTACTCTGAAATACTGTCTTCATTGATCCTCTTGTTATGAAACTACTGGCCTCCAAAATCAGACTGGTATCATGAGGAAACAATGAATAATCTCCTTTTTAAAAGAAAGACAATTAAATAGACAGTGGGTTTTAGTAAAGATTATTTGCTGAAAGCTATTTAATAGTCCTGTCTTCTAAGTTTATTCTTATGCAATACATTCCACCACAAAGAGAAAAATACTACAAAGCTATAATCATAACAAGGAAAAAAAAAAAGAAGAAAAACAGACTTTCACACACTGCAACAAATCAGCTTTCCCCATCTGTAGTGAAGGAAAGCTAGGGATAACTCTTCTAAGAAAAGCCTTCCCCTAGCAAACCACAACACACCAGAACACTGGCCTGATTCTCATACCACAGACTTTGCATGTGGTCATACAATGATCCTGACCAAGCAAAAAGGCTGCTCAGAAAAGAAAACTGCATAATGCCCATTTTCTTGGTGCATGGCAAAGCTCATCACTGAGCAAAAAGATGCCTCAGAAAGTCAAGGAATCCAGCAGGGAACAACAGCATCAGTGTTCAATTAAGAGTGAATTGCTCAATTGTCAGTGCTTTCCTCCAGAAGAAACAGTGGTGTTATTAACAACCAGCAAAATCTAAACTGGTGGCAGTTTTACAATGCAAATTCCAAACATTTCCCAATGATGAACTAACAGAATGAAAATTCTCTAGTGAATTATGTTGATGCATTTGAGACCACAGAGTTATCTGGAAGAGGAAGCCAGTGGTAACAGAACTTGTCAGCTGTCTTCACTCAGAGGTGGGAGGAACACACCCAGATCTGGCTTTGCACATTTTTTTCTATTGTACAGACAAGTCATCTTTGGTTTATAGATTCATGTGGACAAGTTCATATATAACTCACAAAACTATTTCAGAAGACTGTATGACATTCAAAACCCAAAAAATAAATGAAACATTCAGTGTCAGGAACCACCAGCCTGAACATAGAACCATAGTTCTACGTTCGTGTTCTGTATTCTAGTAATTACATGATTGTCATCTGGTCTCATATCCAGCAGAGGAAAAGGGAAGGCTGGACAATGAGATATGGCAGCACTTGTTCTGCTTGTTTCTAAAACTGGAAAATGTTTTATTACATTGGAAAAAATGCACAGGAAAGAAAACAATGTAGATCCTGCCATTAAGGTACTCAAATGCTGTTCCTAAGACATGCTGTTTCATCTGTGCCTCTATCTCTGCATCTGAGATATTCAATGCACTGTTGGCAGCCTCATTTTTCAGAAGTGGTCAACCATTATGTCCTTTCTACTGTCTTGGCAGATATATTTAGCAGTGTCCACTGTCAGCAGACTTAAAAGCATCTGAACATTTGGAGCACTACATAATGCCTTGAACTCTTTGAATGCACCACACATCCAAGACTACTGGGTATTCTTTTACTCCACATCAGTGTGTAAACTGATTGCTCCTTCACACAGATTTCTTCAGATTACTGTCAAGACAGATTAAGATTTACAAACCCCTAAATACCCACATGCAGAGTGCCAAAGAAAAGCTTAGAAAAATTAATACCACCATCTTCACAGCAGTCAACTGCTGAATCAAATCCAGATACAAAAGTCACTGGACAAAAGGTAGCATTAGATATTCAGGAACACAGTGTTAAGTGAGCACTTCACCTGTGAAATATATACTCAAGCACTTCAATATCTAATCATAAGAGGTAGTTAAAGTAAGAATAAGTAAGTAAATGTAGATATTTGTACAGATTAAAGTTTATCTTTAACCTTTTGAGTGTACACCTTTGAATGTTAGCAACTTCTTTTAACTTGTGAAAGCACAACTGAGAAACCCTCTCCTCCCTTTTTTCTTTTTAAGAAGAAATTTAAAAAATACTAAAAGAGAAACTTCACAGGGATATTTCTTTAAAAATCCATAGAGAAGCCATTTCTTGTGCTCCTGATATATGCCAGGAATAACTCTGCTTTTCAGAGAGATGCTAATCTGGATGTGATTCTGCCACCCTGGTAAAACTGACAAAGAACGGAAAAGAATTTTTCAGAGACCAAAACTGCAAGGATACCCATGGCATAAGAACAAGCCTCTCTTTTGCAGGAAAAAATTGAGGAAAAAACTTTAAAATATAGCTGTGTACTACCTTCCCTCTTAAGACATCTGAAGGAATAGAAGTGTGCAAAAAAGTAGCAGGAAATAGAAGATAACATATCAAAGTAAAACATCTTGTTCTATTGCCTTGGGAAATCACAGGGAATACAGTAAGGTGAATATATTTGTATCAGTAGTCCTATACAAAGAGAAATGTGATGGACTAAAAAGGAAATAGATGAGCACTTAGGGGCAAAGCTAGAAAGAAGGTGAAAAACATTTTATTTGGCAACAGCAAAAAAAAAACAAACAACAAACTAAGGAAAAGAGGTTCTTCATATGTATCTGAAAAGAGAGAGGAAGGAAGCTGTAAAAGCAATATAGAATGGAAATGAGTGTTATATCAATGATGGAGTATAAGATAACAGATTTTAATTAACTCCACAAAGAAAAAAAAGCCCTCAGTTAAATTATAGCAAACTATCTAACTATAGTTAGTGGGGGAATAGTACAGTGGGGAAAAGCAGGTGTTGAGGGAGATAAGAGCAATTAGATGTATTTCTACTTTACACAATAGAAGTATTAATTGCATTCAAATCAGAAGGGGCTTCAGAATAGATTAGGAAGTCAGCAAAGCAAATTAAGGGGAGAGGCAAGCAAGGTCCCAGAGGATGGTAGAAGAGCAAATGAAACAGCAATTTAAAAGCAAGAAGAGGAGGAGAAAGTAGTAATTCTAACATAAAAGATTGAAGGTCTAAACAGTGTAATTAAATTGAAGAAGGAAAAATAAAGATGTAAAACACCACTTGGAAAGGGTAAGCATGAAAACATAACTATGAAGGAAAAGGGATCAATTTTACTCCATGACTATTGTGGAAAAATTCTCAAAAATTTTCCAGCTTAACTTGTAGTAAGGGAAACTTAGTATGAACATCAGGTGAAACAAATGAAGACTAAAGATCGGAAAAAAGAGAAACCCATGTTCCTGGAACTTCTTTAAGAATAGGTTAGAGCAGCTCTTGACAAAGATCATGTGAACTCCAGAAGCAGATATAGGGCAGGACAGAAAGGACAGAAAGCACTCAAATCCAGCACACCAAGGTGACCACAGCAGGAGCGCCAAGCACTGCCAAGATTACTGAGAGAACAATACAAGAGCTATCAAATTTGGTTATGACTTAGCAAGACTAGAATCAACAGGGACAGCTGATTAGGGGCAAGCTGATCGTTTAGGAGAAGCCTGGGCTGGAGAAAGGGAGGTGTGAAGGGAAGGACCAGCAAGCTATTGGTACCTGCCAGGTAACTTCTCTGCTTGTCTCCACAGCTCAAATGAGGGCAGACAGTGAAGCCTGGTGTTCTCAGTCCCTCACAGGAATCCAAGCTCCTTTGTGCTGCCGGGAAAACCGGGGCCAGGAGGGAGGGTTTGGTGCTCTCCCTGGCAAGCCAGGAAAAGCTGGGTAGTGGGACAGAGCATCCAAGCATCACCGTGCTGGGCGTTGCTCATCCCCACCTTTTCCTATCGTCTTCCAAAGTGTCCTGTCAGCCCTGAACTTCCACAGCACTTCTGCAATGCCAAAGGAGCAGAATCTAAGCCCGATGACTCCATTCACCCTCAACATGTAAAAATCATTTCCAGAATATTCTCAGGGGCAAAGGGATTTATTTCATATCTGCCCTGAGGAGCATCACCAAGCTACAGTGCTGTGGAAAAATGTAATTTAGTTTTGTATTGACCATTCGAATAATTTCAGTGAAATGTTTGGATTATTGCCAACTTCCCTTTTCATATGCAACTAAATCCTTTGACACCTGGGATATAATCTCAGCAACCTTTGAAGGAGATGGAAAAAATGGTAAAACCATGAAGAGCAAGACTCCAACATCTGAATGAAATTATATTCACCAGATAAATTTACCATATTGGTCATCATTCATCGTCAACACTGTCAGCAAGTTTTATGGACTCTGGATTCACCACAATTTCAGAAAACCATGAGAAGTGCAGATGATGAGCATTTACTTTCAGTCTAGAAGGCATTTAAAGTGCAAATTTTTTTCATTTACAATGTGGTTCTTAAAAAAAATAACCCTTTTCTCAAGTATCTAAAAAACTAAAATGCACAGCAGTGTCTGAAATGGCCCTAGTCCTGTAATTAATCATTGATTTCTTTAATACTACTTTATGGGACTGCAATTTATTTATCTAACTATGCACTGACTCTGAAGAGAGCAGTCCAAAATCCTCTGGTGATCTTCAAAATAGTAAGGGGGAAAATGCTCCATAATGAGCATTCTTAAAGACTGAATGCTTTTGAAAAAAAAATCCTGCTATATACTTTGCATCTTAATGGCAAGTCTTTGGACCTCTGACCTCATTCCAAACATCTGTGAATGCAACATACCCTAATATTCTCCATGGGAGTATCTCTAGAGCTCATGCCACTGTTAAAACATCCACTGAGAAGTCAAAATTTTAAAAAAGTCAGGAGCAGATGCTGGAAATTATCTTTTCCAGTCACCACAAAATCATTTTCTCAGAGACTTATGGCCATTGTTACACAAGTTCACTCCAGAAATGATACATAAAACTT
The DNA here is from genome assembly GCA_009812075.1 of Sialia sialis. Classification (NCBI taxonomy): domain Eukaryota; kingdom Metazoa; phylum Chordata; class Aves; order Passeriformes; family Turdidae; genus Sialia; species Sialia sialis. Next base: position 2,041,492 of record VRYO01001865.1, read on the forward strand.
GCTAGACTACAGATGTAATAAAAAGGCCATGCATCTGGTAACTCAGAGAATATATTCTGTTTCTATTTGGTATTAAATATTTTCCCCATTACAATTTTTACTCCCTGTTTTTCATCAGTCACGGTTCTAACAAAACTGCATTTCATTCTTTTCCTATCAAGAAACTGACATTAGTTAGCTTCAGTATGATAGCATCTTCTGTGTCAGTGTGGGCACCATACCAAAAAAGTAAGTTAATACAGTTTCATGGCATTTCATCTGAACAATGGAAGTGTTTTATGGTGCAGACAGACAGCACTGGATTCTGCACAGCCTGCTGTGGTGGTGATCTATCCCTGCTGAAGAGCTACTGATACAGTCACTGAAATGCACTGGGTAATCCTTAAGTCATCCCTCAAAAGCCCGATGTCAAAATAATGTGGCAGTTCTGAAGTATTTTTGATTATAAAAGTTCATTTAAAATTTCACTAATTAGATTTGTGCAATTCATTAAAATAAAATACAGTTATGGATGGCAGGAAAAAGCAGAGTAAAGACAATATGTAGAATTACGAAAAACAAAAGAGGTATTGAAACATACTCGAGCCAATCCCTACAATTTGGCAAAAAACTCAGAACACTAAAAAATTGTCTCTACTCTGCAAAGACAGTTTTTAGCAAAGTGTGAAGAACCACACTGACCCTAATTCAGACCTGAATATGGTTTCAGTTCAGAACAGGATACCACAACACAACACGGAACCATGACTGTTACTGGGATCAGGACTGGAGAGAGAAACATGGAAAAAGAATTATTCACAAGTTTTTATCACTTATCTATATATTCCTGCACTTCAGGCACAGCTTCTGGTGAAAGAAACAGGGAAGACAGCAGATTAGTCTCAGCTTCCTCTCAGTGATGCCAAGGGATCACTGATTTCCAGGAAAGCAAAGATAAAATCACATGACAAATTCTGAGAAATGCAATTGTTATCAAGTCAAATCTAAGCACATTTCCCAGCTGGAGAGTCTGCCTTGACTTGGAAGAAAACTCGGTACACAGAATCCCTGCACTGAAACAAAAGCTGGGCATGCAGCTGCTGAGAAGAACCAGAATGAAACCCTCCCATCTTCTGGAAAAGTTAGGAAACCCAGGTATCAAGGTGTTTTGCAGCCCCTACTCTGTGTGCAGCCACCATTTCACTATCTACACCCCAAGCAAACACAGGCAACAGAACAAACAGAGAACTTTCACACAACAGAGCAAGAGTCTGCAGCTCCAACCCCTCACCACAAGGCTCAAACACAAGATGTTTCTAGATCTGCTGCTTCATAAATACAACAGATTGCATCCCAGATCCACACAAGTAATGAAGCCAGAGCTACAGAGATCCTGGATCCAAAGTTGTTCAATTGCCAAAATTTGAGTGCCCCCTGCCACAGCATTAACTCTTTCATTTTGCTTTTTACTGGAAATGGTAAACAAACTTATGATGGTTTTCCCATTCACCCCAGCCATTATTAATTTGGTCATGACTATTTGAAACCAATTCATATCTCTCCATCCCTACCATACAGATTTCTTCTTTAAAGAGAATTAGTTGTTCTCATTACCGTACAGAACCAGAGGCTGCACAATGAGAGCTCCCACTGTTAAGTCAGTGATATCAACACCTTGATGGTAAAGCAATAAAAGCAACTTCACCTAATGTTGATCTCTTTCTATGTACACAGATATTTTTAATCATTTATTGCAACTCACCAAAATTTCTCTTTGTTCTTCAAGATTTTTTAAAAAGTTTGAAAACTCATGAAGTGATGCATCTGTAATACAAATCAATAAAAAAAATTAATCATGTTGCAGGATGTCATTGACAAAACATAGCCACTCATAGTCGCTTCTTACCTACCTATGTATCTTTCATCATCAGTCTCTGCATCACCAATGAATTCAAATTTAAAGTCTCTCAGAGAATGGGCAAATTTCCTCTGAGCTGCTGAAAGGTCTGCAAGAAAAAAAACACAGGTTGAAGGGTAAGCAGTCATTTTAAGTAGGCCAGAAGATCTCTCTATGACTAGAATAACCAGCTTTTACAAGAAACTCTTCACACAGGTCTGCCTAAGGACATTACAGGACATCCAGTGCTGCCTAACCCTCTTCTGATAAGGAATTTGTCACACACATTTCTTTATGCAAGGCTATATAGTAGAAAGCACATGTGATCCTGTGTACAGTATTACATCTATCCTTCCATCTTCAATTTAGGGCATGAAAACCCATCTGTAATTACAGAAGTTAAGGGCATAACACTCAGTGTAAGTTGCACCAGTTGTACCAACAACCTAAATTCACTAGTATATTCATCAGCACAAATGCACAACTCAGAATTTTCTAGATACTATGCATAGATAGCTCTGCGAGTGAAACCTTTATACATAAATATGCATAAACTAGACACAAAAGAACTGTTCCACTTAAACTAGAAATTCCATGGAGTCAAACTCTGCCAAAAGCTAAGTTAAATGCACAGCATTAAAATTAATTTTATACAATATCTTCCTGTAATAGCGAAAAACATTTCCAGCAGCCCAAATTTTACCTGCTAATGTTTGACAACATTTGAGGTCGAAGGCTGCACTCTTGCATTTCTCAGGAAGTAATCAAACTCCCTATTCAGTCACTTTATCATTGTGACAAACCCTCACTGAAAGTCATAAAGCTGTAAATAAAAAGTGCACACACACTTTTCTATTGTGCTGAGGTGCAGGTTGGGAATGTCACAAGTTCTGGAAGGATTCAGTTGCTCAGTAAGAAAAAAAAAAGGATGCATGTCCTGGTGCACCTCTACACAGCAGTGAAGGTTTTATTCACATTTTTGTTGTCAGCCAAAGCTAAGGACAACTTAAAGTATTTAGTTAATCTGTAATCTTTTTCTTATCACATGCAATTCTGAAGGGTTAAGAAGAGCTCCTGTAACAGGCCAGCTAAGCATTTTGCTCTTTAATATTAACAGGCACTAAAAGATTCCCAGCTTGGGCTTTTTTGTTTCAGCTTTAGAAGGGAGGTAATTTGTTTTGGGTTTTTTTTATCAACAACAAACAAAGACTCACCCAGTTTTATTACCAGTCCTGCATCCAACACATCATGTATTTTATCACATGTCATAGTCCAACCTCACATACTGAAAGTTCAGTTCAAGCACTTAAAAGATTAAGCCAAATACTCTACAAACATCAAAATACAGACTAAAATTAAAATAAAAAATGCTTTTTGTTCCTTTTCCTTTCTTTTCACCCATTTCTAATTAGTCCTCTCCTCACCCATTGTGTACCAGAACTGCTCCCTCCTAAGCCTGTGCATGTACCCTTCAACACATGATGTAGCAGGATGCTGCACAGGGTTGAAATAACAAGGATAAGAAGGTTGAAGGAAGCAGTAAAGTAACTCCCATGCAAAAGGAAACATGAGTGTTTTAATTCAAATTTCTTGTGGGCTGAACAGCTCTTCATAAAGCAGACAGCCAAAGAAACAAGTTCTGTTGGCTGCAAAAGGCTTAAATACGGAAAATAACAAGGTTAACAATCTAAAGTTTTGCTTATCTGTGAGCCAGGTCACAGCACAAGGCTGAAGAGAGTTTATTTATGGGAGAATGGTTCCAACAACACACACTCTCCCAAACTTATTAAATTTCCTTGAATCCGATAATCCCTTCCTAAAGCCCTGTCATGTGAGAGCCAGCCCCACGCTAGAGACAGGAATTGTTTATTATCTTTTCTCCTACTTGCAGAGGTGAAGCATTCAACTAATGTTGAGCAAGGTACTTGCTAAGAGACTCACACACACAACACCCCCATTTCCTTCAGAGACTGAACAGGTACAATATTAGTGAGCTTAGGAGCCTTTCTTGAGTGCTGTCAATCTGCCACCTCTCTTGTGACAGTGACAGCAAACAAAACCTATGGCCACACCCAAACTCTTTCAGTGCAAAGTCCAACATCTTCAGTCAGCTGGAGAATGGGCTGAATTAAAACACTCAGCTTCTCACAGGATCACACACCCCACATTTATGCATTTCTCGTTACTGAATGTGCTCAGGGATTGGAAATTACTGACCCAAGGAAGGACTGTTTTAGGAAGCAATAACTGTTTAACACATCTAAACTATATTTGCAGAGTTCCTCATTAAAACCATGAAGACATTAAATTTTGGCAACATCTTTCCACACATAATTTCTGAAATGTAGAAGAACCATTACAGAAAATTTTGGAAACCATCGGTGAGTTGGGGATTTGACTCACAGAATAACAACCTGATGGGTCAAGGAAAGCTGCAGATACCTGACTACTGAGTCAACACCTGGAAGAAGACAATAAGAGATTTTTCTGGATTTTAAGAACTTGGCACTTTGAACAAAGGTATGAAGACACTAGAGCAAAATCAAAACCAAGTATCAAGCAGCAATGGAGGAAGACATTCTCAGAAGGTCAGAGGAAAAATATAGATTTCTTTTTTGTTGAGGCAGAGGACTAATTACAAGGATGGTGGCTGGGAAAAAAAAAATAAAACAACAAAACAAAGAAACAAAGAAACAAAAATGGATAACATAGCCTTATGGTGGATTGTCTTGCCATCTGACAAACCACAGCCAGAGCGAGATAGCTGAGACCACCTGCAGCCAAAACTTCCACTGTGAACAAACATGAAACTGCTCTGATAAAATCCAAATGTCCCACAGTACATCCACAGAAGTTCACCAACTCCAAGCATTTATAAAAACAAACTAGATGCTGATATCATCGCAAGTACTATAGTCTCTGACTATTGTGCTACAATTTAAATGCTGAGAATTGTTGCTCAAATTAGAAGTTTCATAAATGTAACTTGGCTTTCTCCGTCGATGTGTCAGAAGACCTTTAGGAGAGCAGAATTATTTGTCTGGCACTGACAGATACATCCCAGCATTGTTCCACAGCAGCATGAGAGCCGGCAAGACCAGCGTGTGCTACATAGCAGACTGTAAACCCGAATAGATTCCAGCTACAAGCACTCGAATGAGACAGCACTTGAGTACAAGTATGTATCAAACAGCATGAGCAGTTGCTGCTTATGAGAATGATGCTGTGGCCTACTGAAAAGTAACTACAGTAATTTCACAATTACAAGCCACACCTGATTATAAACCGCACCTCCTGGTAGCTGGGTAGACCATGGGATTTGTCCATACATAAGCCGCACCTGAATATAAGCTGCATCTTTTTTTTGTTTTTTTTTAAAGCGAGGATCAATGTATAACAAAGTAACGAGTTAGTAACAGAATCCTGCCAGGGCGGGGTTTGGTGTCAGGTGCTCAAGTTGCAAACAGTTTTCATAGACCAGCAAAGCCTTTAAAGGCAGCCCCAGGCGCCCTCCCAGCTCTCACTTCCGGGTTGGCATTTCACTGGGATTTGTCCATAGATAAGCCGCACCTGAATATAAGCCGCACTACTGGGGTAGGCTGGATTCTTCAATGAAAAAGGTGTGGCTTATAATCATGAAATTACTGTATTTTATTCACTTTAATCTCCACATTTTACGAAGTAACACCAAACTGAAAGATAAAGGAAGCAGCAATAGGGTTGTTGCTTGTTACAAGCTGCTGTTATCATGGAAGTGGGGGGGACCAGGGCATTCAAGACCAAAGAGTGCTTTAAATATCAACCAAACACTAACACTGCTGAATACAATGGAATCCTGGCAAACCCATAATGTAGAGTCATTTCAAAGATTCACCTTCTAAAACACTAAAAGAAACTAAGCATCTGCTATGACCAAAAGCTGAAGACAGATTTCCAAGGAGAGAAGGGAGAGACCCAAGGACACCAGGGCTTTTAATTTTTTCTTTGGCATTGTTCCTATCAGTACACTGTACTTCTTTCATGTTTGGATGCAACTATTCAAAAATACAGCAAAAGAGACAGGAGCAGCTGCCTGCTTCCTCCCTATGCTCTGAAACACCTTGGTAACAAGTGCTCCTGTGAGTTTGTCCAGTGCCAGATGTGCTGCCAGTACCCCACATAAAAATCTCGGTATTTTTTCCATTTGGATTTGAAAGAAAATACTTTTGTGCCTTCTCTGAGTCGAGCTGAGACAACATGACACCATTAGTTGCTGGATGGTAGCCAAACCTCACTTAACAGCCCCAGAATCTAATGATTCTCTGTAAGACAGATCAGTACTAATCTCAGTGCTGGCCACACAAACGAGAAGTCTTCACAAAGCCAGACAATATTGCTTTCTGAGGATATTCTGGATCTCTTTGGGAAGGTAGAAGAATTACACCCATTTGTATATGGTTAGTATTTTTCTACAACAGTATATACATTTCTGCATCAAGCTTTTAAGAAGGACTGGAATTACATCACCATTCCTCACTCCTAACTTCAAGTTTCACCGACTCTTAATAGATATGCTCCGCAAATGACAGATTTCCAGCAGCTGTATTCAACATGGATTAGAACACGGCTTTGTTAAACATCCTCCCCAAAAAGTTAAAAGATTAACAAACACTTAGACTTAACTACCAAGCTCATCTTCAAGCTAATTTAAGGACTAATATTAGACTCCTCAAGGTATTTTCTTTGCAGTGGGCCAAGATGAGGCAAGCCATACACCATCATAAAACAGGCAAGAACAAGCTGAGCCAGAGTTGGCCTCTCTTCCCTCTTCTTCCCAGGCACCAAGCTCCTACAAGAGCCAAGAAAGCAGCTTCAGAGGAACAGAGCACTTAAAATAGTTTGTCCCAAGTGCTGCAGTACAGGCTCGTATGACATTTTATACAAAAAATGCACCATCTCAACACTTTAACAGTAACTCCGTGTTCCTTTTCTGTGTCTCCTTTCACAAGGTGAACAATGAATCTAATATAATCCACGACTCTGAGAACATGAACAGGATTTAGTCACTACCTTAGCAAGGTGGATAAACAGGATTAATTTAGTAACTTAGCAGATGCAGGCCATGTGGCAGAATTCCTAAGAGCAATAACACATTCCAACTCCCTAAAACCAAATAAACTTTTTATTCCTCATTTTTATCTGATAAATATATTGAAAGAGCCATCAAAACTAGAAAATTTATAATTAAGCTAAAATACAAAGTTACTCATTCCCATACAAAACCTGAATGGAAATAAAAGTCTAAGTCAAAGTCTAAGAGGTTTCTGGAGCCCCATTTTAATCATGTCACATTACCCAAGGTAGCTCACAAGTTTCTGAAAGCTTACCAATTTTGGCTTGAGGATTAAAAAGCAACATATTACTGGCTTGTCAAATGACTCCCCTTCCCCCTCCGTCCCCTGCATAATAGAGTGCATTTGGTCTGTCCCACACCTTTAAAACAAATAAGGAAAACCTCAATCTCTCACCATTTCAGTTTAATCCAACTAGCATCCTGCTCCTGCTGGCCCAAAGGCTCCTCTCCAGATGTCAACAGCTTCACACCCTCCTCATTCATATGATCAGGTCTGAAGCAACTCCTCATGAAGTGTACCAAAGTTAAACTGTTTTATTATTTTGGAAAAACCCTCAGAAATTTTTCCAGACACATGAGAGTTTAAATTTTCAAAATACAACCAAAAAGAGGGATGGCAGCAGCAATGTTTTAGGAAGAGCCTTTCAAATTTTAACACAGAAAGGATTTAAGGGTTTTTGCAAGTTGAAAAACAAACACATGCAACCAAACACTTTGCATCAAACAGAAAAAAAGGAAATTGCAAGAGCAACGTGAAAAACAAACAACTCTAAGGTAATTTCGATTATTTTATATTATTTTAGCAATCTTCATCACTAACAGAATTTTTCTTCTTGACATAGATAACCAATGTCATTCTTCTACTGTGGTAAAGCCCACATTTTGTCATGACCCTCCCAACTAATGACAACCCAGAAGCCAAAAAACCAAAAATATATTTTTAGTGTTTAATCTAATAAAAAGAGAGCAACCAATATCAGGGCAATGAATACTCATCTTCAAACAGAGCCTCTGTTAGAAATCTACTGCTGCCAAATGTTTTTTCCACAGTGTTGGACATTCCTATTACCAGTCTGGCTGCATGCTGGGGTCATTAATTGTGATGTAATTTTGGGACAAGTAGAACCAGGCTATTTAGTCTGGACAAGTCACGTTGAGTAGCACAAAAGACAGGTTCTAACTTTCCCACTTCTTAAGAGAGAGATATTTTATGATTTTCCTTCTTTCAAATGCATAATCTCATGACCTGAACACCACTATTCCCTGTACCAATGCAGAATAGGCATGTTAAGAAATCTTTCAGCTGTCAGCAGAGCAGACTAATTTTTTTCATAAATATTCAAAATTGTTCAGATGCCACAACCTCAAACTGTTTTCTCCTACAGAAAGTAGGAAGAACAGTAACATAAAATATGTATCCATTTATCTACCTTCTCTAGTTCTACAACTTCTATCAGTGAAAACAGAGTGGACACATTTCTCCTCTTTCTACCCTTGCCACTGCAAGGGTAAAAACTCCATAATCCTTCACATCCAGAAACATGTAATTAACACGTTAATTACCATCTATGAAATAAAGTAGCATCTTATGAGAGTATGGGAAAAGTGCCAAGTCCTGTTGGTATTGTCCCTCAGCTGCGCCACACCTTCTTGGGCTCTGGTTATTTGCCTTTTTAGTTGGTTCTTTGAAATCTGCCAGCAGCCCTACTCCACCCTGCCATGGGCATTTTCCTCTTTGCATCACAGGCATTAGGCAAAAAAAGCATATTTAGTATCTCAGCAGTGATTAAGGTTCTTCTAAAGCATCTCCAACAGCTCTTATGAAAAAGTGCCCCCACCCCTCAGCTCAGATGGTAACATCTTTCAGTTCTGCTTTTCAGGAACACAGCATAAGTTAAATTATGAAACCAAAAGAGAAGCTCCATTCCTGGTCCTACAATCCTGCAGATAAATTTACTGTTTCACTGGTGAAGAAATATTCCTGCAACCACCCTGACAAAACACCTGTATCCCAAAGTCTCTGGTGAAGGGTCTTGTAATTCTGAGGGAAGCTCCTGTGAAGCACCACAAAGATGATCTCTCTTCAAAGGAATCGGAACCAGCTTCCTGATCCCTACAAACTCTGTGCCTTACAATGAAACAAAACAAAATAAATAATAAATTAGAAAGCAAAGAATAAGGAAAAACTAATTTGCAATGCAGAAAACTGTGAGGGCATTCCACCAAATTAATACAGCTCCTAAAGATAAGAACCAGCAGTTCAGGATTTGCTGCAAAGGTTTCCCTTTGCCATACTGCACCAAATGGCAGCAAGAGGAACACACCACCATTGTTCTATACTCTATTCCCACAGGAAAACTCTTCATCGATCCAGAAGTAATGCCGGAACACGCGATACCAAGTACAGTATTTTCACGCATATAAGGTGCACCCTTTTGACTAAAATTTTGATCAAAACCCGGACGTGCGCCTTATAATGTGGTGCGCCTTATATATGGACAAAGATCGGAAATTTGCCAACCCAGAAGTGCGAGCCAAACTGTGGCAGCCAGCACCGGGCGAGAGTGCCGGGGCCTGCTGCAAGGGGAGGGCACCTGGGGCTGTGTTTAAAGGCTACGCTGTTCCGTGAAAAATGTCTGCAAATTGAGCACCTGCCAGTAAACCCCGTTAATTCGTTATTTTGTTGCGCACGGATCCTCACTGCAAAAAAAAAAAAAGTGCGCCTTATAGTCCGATGCACCTTATATGTGGGAAAAGTTCGGAAAATTGTCGGCAACGCTGAAGTGTGTCTTATACTCCGGTGCACCTTATAGGGGTGAAATTAGTGTGCTAGTACAATCAAAGCTATGCTGGTAAATCATCTTACAATATCTGCAACTCTTCAAGTAGCACAGACCTGGGAATTGCCTTCCAAAAGTGACTGTATTAGAAAACATGAAATGAAAAAACTCCTTTTTAGAGATCAGGATTTTACTATTATTAACGTGAAGATGCATGAATTCAGAAGGTGAGATTACACTGCTCGTAACAAATTTTGAAATGGAAATTTAAAACTGACAACATTTATAAGACAACTCTGACCACTAAATAGATCATAGATTTCCAGATGTTTTATTCTCTCATTAAAATTCTTGTCAAACACTACAAAACTGAGGGCCTTCATGCATTACTGCTGCTCAGTAGCAAGTAAATCAGAATATCATACTGCTTAAGGATGAAAAATTGTGTTAGTTAACTGAAAACATTCTGAAACTCTGTGAAAGAAATAAAGTACTTAGAGGAAAAAAAAATGTGTTTATTCTACAGATACTTATCCAACATCAGCATTCTGAATGTTTAAATTCTGGAGCATTGCTTTCATTCTCAGACTGAGTTCCCAGACAACTACAATGTTTACATAAAGAATATATTGTGCTGAAATATTGTTTTGATTGCAAAAGAAAAATATCAATTCACAGTTGGTCAGAAGCTATATTTTGCCATTATGTTCTGCAAATTATAAAAAAGCTTTGTGGTCTGGGGACAACCCCACATAATCAAATCTCCACTGTGAAAACGGGCAGAGAGGCATTAACCCCACACAACTCCCCTTAAGTGAAATAACCACCAAATTCAAAACATTTTTCTAAATGTAAATAGCTGACAGGACAAGTCTACTTTCTTCAGTCAGCAAAACTTGCTCATGGCAGTCAGGTCAAGTTGTGACATCAACCCAGCAGAGGTCCTGACCCACCACCAAGGCATCAAGGGGAGATTCCCCCTTCCAAGAAACAAGACTGACTTCATTACTTGAAGTCTCTTGTCACAGAAAGCACGCATGTGACTGAAACTTCACTGGCTAGGAAAGCTGGAGGGGAAGCCCAGCTCAGCCTGGGATGGGAAGGTCGTAACAAACACACCATTTTGCAAGTTTTTCATGCGCCACATCTGCTGCCACCAGACAGAACATCATCTCAGAGAGCTGACATCCAAGAGACATTTTCAGCAAGACCTTTTTTAGCAGAAATGGCAACATTAAATATTAAATAACTTTGCAAGGAAAAAATATCATTCACAATGTTTTCTCCCTCAAAAATGGCAGATATCTCAAAACTTTGTCACTTTTATGGAATTACTACCTAAATATTTGTATACGTAGAGAAAAACCCAGAAGGAGATCAAACTAGCACTGTGATACTGTGATTTCTCCACTAGAAAACTTGTCCAAACATGCATCTAGCACAAGTGTACACCTATAATTAGGGTGTTATATGAAATGCCTACCAAATACTTCATCAGCAGTAAGCCCATAAAAGGCTCAGAAAATAAAGTTATATTTTCATCAATTCCTCTGCTCATGAGTCATGAACACAAAGCAAAATTCGTCCAGTAGGCAAAGACTTGAGACAGCATAGCTTTATTTTCCTAAGTGCAACAGGATTCAAGTGGGAGCAGAGAGAGGAAAACACAGTAAGAAATCAGATAAATGAGCAGCTGAGATCTACAATTCAACTTATAATGACCAAGTGCCCAATCCTTGGGCTGCTTATTTCCTTATTTATTAAAATATTAATCCTCAGCATCGAGGTAAGAATGATCACAACAGGCCCTAAAAGGTGGAAGAGTTCAGGAATAACTTTGCTGCAGCTTGACACAGAAGTGAAACAAATGCAAGTTTTGACAGAGAAAACAGCTGGCAGCAACTGTGGTGCAGAGGACAGTCTGTACTTCTGTCACATATAGTTTCCAGAAAATGCAGAAGACAGCATAGCAATAGGTAACTTAAATGGATACCCAAATTTTAAAAAAAGTTTTATTCCACACCTTTCCAAAACTGATAAATAAGGATTTTAAGTGCAAAGTGACACAACAGCTGTGTGTCAAGAAAAAGCTTTTTTGACAGCTCCATATGAGCTGTTTCTGACTAAAACATATTAAAAATAAAGCTTCTAATTAGGTCCCACAAAAGCTTTACACGATCACCACAGAATATTTCAACATCTTTATTGTGAATGCAATATTACTTTAAAAAAAATTAAAATTGCAGAAAGCACCAAAATACATGACACTTTAAAAGTACAAGTTGTTTTGTACTCCCCCTTCCCTGCTCTCACTGTTGCTCTTTTAAAAAAGTTATTGCTAGAGAAAGCCCAGATGTTCCAGTATCATTTCATCTGCCAGCTTCCCCAGTTATTGCAATTTATTTGTCTGGGCAAAAGAATAAAATTATTGCTTCTGCCACCAATAACTGCTAAGAGAGCTTAGCAGGAAATATGGATTTGAAAGTCAACATGTAGTGTGGTATGTGCCAAAGGAGAAACTTTGCTCATCTTAGGTCTGGACAGTTGTGCAAGAGTTGGACTCTGTGTACAAAGAAATCCTGTAATCCCTCTGACAGTTTCAGATTAGAAATTTTACAAGAGGCCAATGAATCAAATGTAGGCTAATAATGTGTATTTCAAAAGTGACATGCAGTAAAACTCACTGACTCTGACTGGGAAAAAAACTTTTGACCTTAAAGCATCTGGCACACAAGCACGTGAAAGCCTCACTGCTTTGGGTTTTCAGTACATTTCTCCAAAGTGAGTTTCCAGCCCTAGATACCAGTGGCACTTGGTTCCTGAATCAAAGATCACTACATGATCAAAAAACAAAATAAGTAAGCAAAAGCAATTAAGGATAGGCAAGAGCAACCATCATATCCTCATGAGAAGCACAAAGCGTGAAAGAAACATCCTGCGATCTACACAGTAGAAACCAAAAAATGTTTTAGTCTTCTAAAGAAATTCCATATTTCATTCTGTTTTCAAACAAAAAGAACACTCACAGTATATGACAGTGAGAATCTTCTTAATATTATTTATATCCTTCATGCTTTGACACAGGAATCAGCTTAAATATACTATTATGGTTTTGGGGCAAAGTCAGGCTGGTTTTGTTTCTAAATAAGCATAACTTGAAAAATTTCTGAGTGAAAACACAACCCTTAGCAACTTTTTGATTTTTCCCCTCACATAACTGTTCCAGCTGCACTGATGTATTGTGTATTTTGTCATAAGACATTTTCATGAGAGCAGTTTCCTGCCCAAGACAAGAAATACCATGAAAGAATTCACAACCTCCTTTAGAAACTCCTGTGTGTATCTCCTGCAGTGGAAGTGACTATTCTCCCCACTCTGATGACATGAGAAAGACTTCCTTTAACAGCAGGAATACAGAAGTTCAGGACTTGGTTCAGTCATGTTTGAGTTTCATTACTAGAAGCTGAGGGAAAAGGAGTGAGCCAGCATTTCTAAATAGAAATACATCTTCTTAAGTGTTTCCATTTCCATTTCTGGAGTTGAGGCATTAAGCTTGGGATAATTTATTTATGAAACAGAAATAATTGACTTTTCCTTTATCTCCCTTCCCTGGATCCTGTAAACAACAGTTCATATTCAAATACTGTCCCTGCTTATCATGAGCCTAAGGAGCCACAACCCTGCCCTTGTAGCCCAGACACACTGAACACACTTGAAGCTTTAACTGCACATCAGAACGAGTGAGAAGCAGACAAAACCAGAGCAGAGACTAAAGGTTGCCAACAAATATTGCGAACTTAATGTACATGTGGGTTCCCTTCTCTAGAACATGACAAGACGAAGGAAAAAAAGCCCAAAACATTTTGCCAGGCTAACAGCTAAAATGAGAAGCTGCTTGGACTGTGACAAACTGTTATAGAGTCATTGAATCATTTTGGTTGGAAAAGACCCTTGAAGACTGAGTCCAACCAAAACCTAACACTTCCAAGTCCACCACTCAACATATTCTGAGCGCCAAATCTACACATCTTTTTAATACCTCCAAGGATGGTGACTCCACCCTTTCCCTGGGCAGCCTGTTCCAGTGCTTGACAACCCTTTCAGTGAAGAATTCTTTTCGAACCTAACCTTCCCCTGGTTCAACCTGAGGCAGTTTCCTCTTCCCTGTTGTTTGTTCCCTGGGAGAAGAGACCAATCCCTATTGGCTACAATCTCCCTTCAGGGAGTTATAAAAAGGGAAGAGGTCTCCCCTGAGCCTCTTTTTCTCCAGGCTAAAAACCCCCAGCTCCTCCTCACAGGACTTGTGTACCAGACCTTTCTCTTTGTTGCCCTTCTCCGGACACCCTCCAGCCCCTCAACGTCCTTCTTGTCAGGAGGGGCCCCAAACTGAACACAGAATTTGGAGTGTGGCCTCACAGTGCTGAGTGCAGGGGGACAATCCCTGCCCTGCTCCTGCTGGCCACACTATTGCTGATCCAGGCCAGGCTGCCATTGGCCTTCTTGGCCACCTGGGCACACCACTAAATGTACTATACTCACACAAGAACCCCAAATTCCAAATCTGGGGAATGATAAATATATCAAATCATATCTACAAATACAGGATGATAAATTACACAACAATCTGAAGGAAAAGCTTCAGCTTTGAGCAGTGACAGCACTGCATCTACACAATCCAGGGAAGGGGCATGTGCACCTACCTACTCTGAACTGTTCTGCAAGGATAAACCCCACCATGTTCTGCCCTCCAGCTGGACTGACTTTACAGCTCAGCTCCAGCACTCACTGGTATGAACTGTCTGGCCAGCTCACAGAAGTGAAATGCACATGCCTTTTATATCTGATTATTTATTCATGGACCAAGCTTGGAAGCAAGCAGAAAACAATTGAGATGATGGAAGAAAGTAAAGCATTTAACTAACAACAAACACCAAACAAAACAAAACTCTGAACAAGGCATCACATGAATTATCATAACTGCAGGGTATAATTGCTTGACTAGGTCTAGATTTTATCAGACTGATAAGGAAGACTAAGTAGTTGTCCTCTGTTTGTCCCACCCTCTAAACACACATTACCATAACAAAAGAAAAACTTGAAAATATTAGCAGTTAAAATAATAATTCAACTTATCCAACTGCCATGTGGTTTATACATTTAGAGTACAAACCAACAAGAAAGCAATTTGCTTGGCTGACATTTCAGTGAAAAGGGCTCATTTGTAAACTGTCTTAAAAATACTAATCAAATTTAAACAGGTTTCTGTGGATGGCACTAAAGAGGTGGTGCCTAAATACTTTCTGATCTCTGGTTTGGAGCAAAAGAAGGGACTCAGTCTCAAGTGACCAAGCCTGAGTCTTTTGAAACAGAAGATGACAAGACTGTTACATGGAAACTTCTCATCGTTGAAAGCAAAAAAATCATAGGCTGTTAAGGAAAAAGACACACTTTATTAAAAAAAAAAAAAAAAAAAAAATCTTTCTTCAGGACATCACAGGCCTTTAGAAAACCAAACACTTTGTTTATTTGAAATAAACTAGGAATTACTGTGGACCCTTTCTCTTTTCTTTAAAGCACTCTAACAAGTGGCAGGAATGGTCACAGAGGTAAAAAAGGATATTTATTCATATATTCCTGAAAATATGTAAAAGCACTTTAGGAAGACTGGGCAATATTGCAGAGAGTTACTTATAAAAATCAAAAAGAACTTGATCTTGATTATTGGTCAGGGTGGAAGGGAGGATTTTATTTATTTTTTTTAGTCCTCTCCCTTCTCTTTGACCTTTCCTTTCAGAAAACAAAGCCATGTCCTCCCTAATGCAACACCACTTGATTTCTTACAAGTTTTACATTACATTTACTCCAGCAGCAAAACAGAAACCTTTAACAAATACTTATCAAAACACACAAATTAACTATGAGATAATAGTCACTCAAGCAGTGAAGAACACCCTGAAAGTAACTTAAGTAATAAAACCGAACTCCACATTTCAACAGATATGGGAGTGGCAGACTTGGTAGACAATGTAACATACATATTTCTCAAAATTACACCTTTCCATCTGACTCCTTCAGCAGTCTGTTTCTTCCCACACTCAAGAGAAAAAGCAAACCTACAGCTCAGGCTAACATAAAAGACACACAGGTTTTCCATAAATTTGAAGACATAAGCAGAAAACAAGAGAGGGAAAGACAGACTGACCATGAGTGCAGTGATCACTCAGCCAGGACAGCATAGGTTTTACCTACTATTTAGTATTTACTCCCTCTTAAACACCTAAAATAAAATTAAAAGAGACATACTGTTAAAAGCATCTTGTTCTAGAGAACTGAAATAATTGTATTCTCCTCCCTTCCTCTTTACAAGAACTACTTGAACAAGTTCCGTAGCTAGGGAAACAGCAACATCAGACATAAACGTGTCCCTCGGGTTTTGGTCTCTGGTCTCACCACAACCATGCTCAGTCTTGCTCAGCTATAGGAATTTAATCTCCCCCTTTTCCAAGTGCCACTGTAATCTAAACTCCTTTGCTTTAAATACATACATGAGAGACACATAGCAACACAGTTATTCTGGATGGACATTCAGCCATGCTTTATACATCAAAAACAGAGCCCAAAAGGAACAACCAACAAACAAACAAAAAACACTAGGAGAGGAAACATTTCACAGCTGGGCTCCTAAATGCAAGATAACCATCTATTAGCATACTTGGGGAAATGATCACAGAATCCTTGGATCCAGCTCATGGCAGACTCTTTAACTGGCAAAGCTTGAGCCTGAAATTCTGCTACTACTCCTCATAGGTGGTTTTATATGGATAACTAGAAGAATCCATGGAGAAGATCTTTTTAGTTTTGGGAATAGTTTACTTCTTATACCTGGAGCACTACCTTTATGAGAAAACTTCCAAGCACTTGGAATAACAGCTGTGCATTGTTGTTCCAGAGCAGTGACATACTCTGACATGTCAAATTCAGTCCTGCAGCAACAGCATGCTCAAGAGCTATTCAACACACAAGTATTTAGAAAAGCAAACATAATTAGAGGAGTATTGTGAAGCAGTTATCACATGGCAAAGCTTCTGAAAGGTTGTCAGTAGTTCTCTGATTAAAGAGAAGAGCTGTAACAAGACAAATCAAGTATGCTTTCATTTGCTCAAACCTTATTTTGGATAATTCACAGCTCATTTGCCACACAGGCCAGAAGGAAGGGGTCAGAAATCCCAGTCTTGCACTGCTGCTTTATAATTGTGCTGCTTTTTAATGTACTATCAATGAAATATCCACAAAACAAACCCCAAACCATAAATATCAACAAAACTTCTCTACAGCAAAGGAACTGGTCTCATTCAATCTACCACATATGAAAATGAGGCAGCAAAATACTGGAAACTTCAAAGTGTTCAGTAATTCATTTGCCAATGACAGCTGGAAAAAAAAACATTTGCTGATTTCTGTAGGACACAGGGGATTCTGAATGAGTCCTAGTGATGGACATCAGAATAGTTTCTATCAATTCTGGTCCGTGGCAGACTGCACAAACAAAAGTGGTCCATCCACATGTGGTCCTCAGAACTACAGTGAACAACCCTGTGTACTGTACTGGCACCAGCAACTTTCCTACCTATCACGTCATAAACACAACATTTTTATGTTGAGGTAAGTGAAATAAGTGTTGAAGAAAAAGTGTCAGTTCAAATTTTCATGCTTTTTCTTCTCCTCACAAGCAAAAGCTCTTTAGGATTATTGCAAAACTCTGCAAGATGTGTGAAAGATCCCTCAGCCAACTAAGGCATATGCCTTTAAATTCTCCCTTAATTTCATTTTCTAGTCCCACTTAGCGCCAAAAGATAATTCCTACACTGAAAGTTCCTCAATGCATTTCTTTCTTTATTTACTAACATTTCTTCTCATGTCCAGGTTCCTAATAAAATTATTGCTGAAGCAGGTGAAAAGAAAACCCATTTTAACATACTACCTGTGGTATTTCAAACTTAATTCGTTTCCTAAGAATTAGGCTCTATATTGATGAGTGAAAGTCAGGCTGTAATTTTCTGCTTTGCCAAGCTTTACAGAAAGATCATGGTAGCATCGTTTCTTACTGTCCTGAAGGCCAGGCTGGCACAAAAATCTCAGACTGGATCAGTCAGAAGCTACATAACAAAGAACATTAAGCCTTTAAAGATGATGAGCTTCAACAAGTAAGGGTGCTGTACTTTTGAATTGGCACTTTCAGTCTTAGAGCTGTATACCCACCCTATGTTTGTGACTCTCCAGCTGCAGTGCCCTGGACCTCTAGGAACCTGCAAAACCTGTTAAATAGAGGCAAGTCCTCTACCTTTCTACCCAAAAGACCAAAGTCCATGAGAAACTTTGAGGGGTGACACCAGCCAAAACAAATATGGGGATGTTTTTTGAGTGGTCACATGTGGTACAGACTCCACTGGAAAAAGGAAAAAAAAAAAACAACAAAAAACAAAACAACCCAGCCTGTGCAGACCTGTAAGTGCCACTTCATTTTATGACAGAGGTATTTTGCAATGCTAATTCAAGAGCAGGAATGCCCAACTTAGAGAAATGCAACAGACTCACTGACTTTTATTTACCTTTCTTTTTATTTTTGTTGACTGAGAGACAGATGAGAAAATCCAGAAAATCCACATGACTGCTGGAGAACAGACATCAAGGAGCTTTGCTGATCTGTAGTAAAACTCCCCATACCAGCATAACAACTGTGACTCTCCAGAAATAATAGATCTATTGACAAAAAGGACTGTAAATCATTTTATTGGTTGGGGGTTTTTACCAAATTCTTTCTACCAGTGTCAGCATACTTTCTGCAGCTACTGCAGAAATAATTAGTTGAATGCATAGCTAAGGCACATATTTTGGTTTCAATTTGCTTACATGGCCATAAGCATTTTCTACTTATCCACAAAGGGAGTCAGGACAAAAGCCTTTCACTGAATAGAAAACTAGTCCTGTCTTTTTGGACTACCTGAAGAAATTTCAGATTTAATACCTGAGGAATAGGGAAGAATAAAGGAAAGTGAAGACAGGACACAAGCACAAATTGAGAGCATAATGGCCTGACTCCACATGTAGGTGGCTAATTTTAATGATATATAAAAATGTACTGCTGGGTACACAGTGTAGTCTATTGATAATACAAATATGCTCAAATCAGACCTTTAGAACCAAGTTGAAATAATCAATTAGTAAACCCACTTTCTCCAGTTCTGTAATTTCTTTGTTTCATTATGCACTCTAAAGTATTCTAAGAAGTTACACTGTAGTTATTATCACATATTTCATAGAGTCATAGAATGATTTGGGTTGGATGGGACCTTAAAGATCATCTAGCTCAACACCCCTTCCACAGCCAGGAACATGTTCCACTAGACCAGGTTGCTCAGAGCTCCATCCAGTCTGGCACTGAACATTTACAGGGATGGGGCATCCAAAACTTCTCTGGGCCACCCATTCCAGTACCTCACTACCCTCACAGTAAATATTTTTTTCCTAAAATATAATCTAAACCTACTGTCTTTCCATTTGAAGTCATTCCTCTTGTCCTGTCACTACATGCCCTGGTAAATTCTCTCTCTCCATCTTTCTTTACAGGCTCCTTTCAGGTACTGGAAGGCTGCAATTAGGTCACCTTGAAGCTTTCACTCTTCCAGGCTGAATAATCCCAGTTATCTCAGCCTTTCCTCACAGGAGAGAGATGCTCCATCACTTTGATCATCTTGGCATCCCCCTCCTCTGGACTTGTTCCAACAGGTCCATAATCTTCCTTTGCTGGGATCCCAGAGCTGGTGGTGGGGTCTCACCAGAGCAGAACAGAGGGGTAGACTCCTCTCCCTCCCCTGCTGCCCACAGTGCCCTGGATGCCCAGGATACTCCAGTAACAAGCACACAGCCCAACAAAGTGCCTGTGACCCAAAGAAATGAAACTTTCTTTTTCCCTCTGATTCGCATGCCACTGGAAGATGCCATCTAGCCATGACACAAATATGAGAACCACTTAAATAAGGCACTCAAAAATTTACTGCACAGCATTGTACTGAGCAGCATCTTCAACTCCATGTGCACCACAAAACATCAAAGACCACACAGAGCTCCTCCCCATCTCCCTCCGCCAGTTCATTCAGCTGAAAGCAGCCCAGCAGCTCTGAAGAGCTTTTGCTGTGTTTTCACAGAAGTCCAGGCAGATCCTTTGCTTCCACATTATGAAGTAACAGGAAATATATTTCCCCTCCCACAGCCAGTTCCCACTTCAGAAACAAACACTCATGACCTGTAGTTTCATTAACTGCTGTCATGTTGATCCTGGAGCACTTATCACATCCAAAAGCCAGAACAAAGTTCAGACCAGGATGATAACCCCTACACATGTGACTGCTGGGTGCTTGAGCTGGAAGAAGGCCAACACACAGACAACATTCTGCCTTGGTTCACCAAGAATTTCCAGAAGCAGGTCAGGGAAAACATAATAGTGCATTTAGTGCAAACAAAAAAAAGCAGTTGGAAACACAGAATTCACTTCCCAAGGAGCAGAAATATATGCAGAAGAGCAGATAGCATCTAAAGTCTGCATTTTCTAAGGCATCTCAAAGTCTTTGTATCCATCACTTCCAACCCTGCAAGTAATGTTACATGATGATGGGGGAAATAGATTTTTAAAAGCCTAAAAGAACAACACTTACTTTGGGCTTTTTTGAAACACCAACTGAGACATTATTTTGGGACAAAAAGCACATACACATAGTATTGTAAGATTTGTTTTTCAAGAAAAACTGTGCAATAGAACCAATTTGACCAATCACTGAAATCCCTGATCAGTGGCAACACTATATTTATTTCTGCTACCCCATCATGTGTAAATGTAATTCCACAACTAAATGGGGGAACATCCATTGCTGGGCTTGTGCAAATCCTGCAACCATCAGAAAAAGACCACCAAGGACACACAGTACACATAAAAGAAGCACATCATACTCATCCTTTTGAGAGCCACAAGGGCAAACTGATGGCCAGCATTGCTGCTGCTGGCTGAAGACAAATCACAAACCCACAGGAAGACACAGACACAGGGTGAC
This sequence comes from Sialia sialis, assembly GCA_009812075.1. Taxonomy (NCBI): domain Eukaryota; kingdom Metazoa; phylum Chordata; class Aves; order Passeriformes; family Turdidae; genus Sialia; species Sialia sialis. The sequence continues at coordinate 2,062,366 of VRYO01001865.1, forward strand.
TCTGATGATATCATTTATGGCAGCTCAGGAGCTGGAAAACGCCACACACATCCATGTTCTCTGCACACATCAGCCTGGCCACAGCACTGGAAACATCTTCCCAAATGAAATTGGCACCTGCCTGTTTACTTCCAGCTGCAAACTATCTGCTTTAGTTCATACACCTGCCACTGTTTGAGCATCCCAAGCTCAAAGCAGCTGTGGTTAGGCAGGAATTCTGGAGGAGCAGGGTGCAATGATTTCACAGTAGTGAAATGCCCTGAGAAAATAAATGGTAGTGTATGTCAGCCAGTACTCAAGCATCTTGGCATAAATTGTGTTTAAAAGTAGAAACAAATATATTGAATTAGGAAAACTGGCTTCATGCACAAAACAATAGAACCAGGCTCAAGAGACTTTGCTTCATGTTCCAGGCCATGAATAGACTTTGATAAAGTCACTGACTCATGCTGTGTCCCAGCTATTACACAGGAAGGTACCTCAGCCTCGTATCAGCAGGATAAAATCTATTACTGAACAATACACTCAGCTATTCAGGTCACCATATCTTCCTCTCACCATTTCTGCAAGAGGTGCCCTGGTAATGAAACAGGGCAGAGCTATCTTACCAGAATACCTATCAGTCTTAAATGCTTGGGTTTTAAAACAGTGGGCAGAACTTACACTGTTTATATGTTAAAGGGAGCATTAGTTATTTTTCAGGGAAAAAAAAGATGCATAAAGCCACAATTAAAACCTTTGAAAAGACATCTGTATAATGAAAAAACAGCACTTTTGGAACTGAGGAATCGATCTTTTCAGGCAAACCAGTCTATGGGCACTGGCATAATCCCAATGCAACCTGAAGATGGAAATATAAAAAAGAATGTAATCAGATCTTCCATTTTAAGAACAGATAGCGACTATAAATCATAACTTTAATTGCTCTGTACAGCATGGATAAAGAAGCAATAGCTCCAACTCCATTCAAAAAAATTTGTGTCCTCATCACTAGTTTCATTCTTTTTAAGTGCTGAACGACCCAAACATAACCTCAGAGTAAGTCAAGTGTCTTCATGAAGAATTTTGTTTCATTTCCTAGCTGTATTTCACAATATTTTTTTTTAAGTCCTCTTTAATACTACAACAGAACAAAAAAGGATGATGCTGCAACTTTGCACTTGTACATAATGCTTGTACGTAATACAGACAAATGCTGTAATTTATAGTGAAGGTCCACTGCAAGCTAATTGTCAACAAGTTGGGGGTTCATTATCTAGATCACCAGATCCATATCTGACCTAGATCACAAGCAACTAGGATGACACTGAATCCTCTAGCTGGCAAATTCTTCATTATGCTATGAAGACATGCCCATCAAGTCACAGTCACACCGTGTAAGCACGTGAGATAAATCGGTCAATATTTATTAAAAACTTTAACAAGTTAGCAATTAAGGGGTTATTTTAGGAGCTTAGGACTCATAGGAGTTGGAAACAGTTTAGTTTGCTTACAGTCACACCTGAACTTCCTCCAGCATTTTCTAAGTGTTAGTCTCTAACTAGAGACAGAAGTTGTCACAGTTTGTCTCTTGCAGTACTGACATGATTCAGCTGATTGATGGAAGGGAAATTTTACCAGGCATCAAGCAACAAGTTTTCCCCATCCATACTGCATACACACAGATTAGCTAAGTATGAACTGGGAAAACCAGAAGGCACTAAAACCCTTCTCAGGATATCCAGGTATCTTCAGGGGAAAAAAAACAACCCTTGAAGTCTGTAAAAATAATATTCAAAGTTTTTTATAGCACTAATTCTCTCATGGATCATATCTTCATTTCTGTAAAGTAGGAAACTCCCCTTCCCTGATAAATTTACTTTATCCTTGGTTAAAAAAAAAAAGTTAAACAACATCACAAAAATCACAGAAACCAAAGGACAACAAAGGAAAAAACAAGACAGCTAGCAATACACTAGGGGGAAAACAAATAACATCACACTACCGACTCCTGTGACACAGCTCAAATAATATGCTGTGACACAGCCAGACCAAATAAGAATAAGATACAAACATTTGTTCCAGTTCATCTCATATTTATTTGAAAAGGCAGTGGGGTTGAATGACTCCATAAACCAGAATTAACACTTCTTCAGGGAAGCTCAACTCTCACCTCCCATGGACTGGACCAAAGGAACCTCTGGCTGCTGCACAGCACTGCACCAAAGCAATCCAGCAGTCAGATTTGTATAATAAAGAACAGGGTGGGACAAAGCCAGCCTATCAGCTGGAAATTGCTTTAGACAGCTGCAAACCTAGCTTTTCTTTGGCTTTCTTCATGCTTTCAAAGGAGTTTCAGTCACAGACACTCAAGTTCTCTGTCCAAGGCCTCACAGTTAGAGAAAATTGGAAACACCAAAAAACCCGCAGATAACACAAGCCACAAGCTCACCACATTTTTTTATGTTCTGTATATTTGAAGTTTCATTCAACTCCAAGAATTTCATAATCTGCTCTGTGGCTCCAAGAAAAATATCAATAGGCAAAGTTGTTTTGCTCAATTGGTGCAACTCCTGCTACCTGCAGGAATGTGCATTTCAGAAAAATGCCACCAACTGTTCCAATTCCTTCTTTCCTTGAATTGTGAACTTTATTTTGGAACTACAATTAAAAAAACAAACAAACAAATAAAAAAAAACAACCAAAAAAAAACCAAAAAAAAAAACCCAAACAAACAAAAAAAACCCCACATACACAAAAAGGTGCAGCCAACAAAATTTAATAGCAGAGGAAAGAATCATTAAGATAATTGAGCAACTGGCCACATTTGGTTGAAAGCAACCACAACTATTTCTGACTATATCCATTTAGCCTGTTTATCGTAGTAATCCAGAAAGATTTCCTCTGATATTAGGAAATTAAAATTAAGACAATCTTAAAGCTAGAAAGCAACAAAACACACTCATTCAAAGTTCTTTGAAAGGAAAGAAGAAAAGAATCTTTACTTCACCTTGCATCATGTATTGTTACCTTCCCTGCCTTTCTCTTAGGAATTTGCCTATGATATGAATAATTTCTGAATTGCTTTAAAGAAGCTCTCTTTCATTTATCAGCAAGCTAAATATATTTTAATTTCTTAATATAAATAAGCAAATTTTTATCTGAAGAATACAGAGAGGCATTAAGAGAGCAGAAAATATTTTTTTATGCCTCTTCTTAAAAGCCAGCATTTGCACATTGTGTATTTGTTCTGTAGAAATTATGCCCATAGAAGTCCCAGGCTGTTTAAAGGATTCTTCCAACAGTTAGAAGATCTTGGCCATGTTATCTGCAATTACAGAAATCAAGCACAGGGACACTTCTGCACACTCATGTTTTAGTTGCTTTCTTTTACTAAATCGCATCCCTCCCCAGTCATTAAAGAAAGCAACAGCAGCACTTAATACATTGCATGACAGCCTCACCTAATCCAACATTATAATCCATTAAAAAAAAAAGGGAGACAGGAGACATGAGGTCAGTATTAAACTAAAGAGATAGATGGTTAAATGTTGTGTTCAGCCCTAGGAAGGATTGACAACATAAGCTCATCCTGTAACCATCAGAAACTCAGAATTAAAATGTTGGAAGTATTTTACAATGTCTGTACATCTCCCAATCTCTTCTTATCGAACAAGAAAAGTTCTTATGCTTTAGTTAAATATATAAATAACCATTTGGCATGGCAAAACTGCAGCCTTTTATTTCAGCACAGAATGGATGAAGCATCTACACATTTTATTCTAGATGTTCTTTCTGCAATGCCCCCTTCCCAAAAACAACACTGGCAACCCAGTACAAACACATTCACTGCTGACAAGCCATGATTTGGCCACATGACTGTCCTGCCTGCATTTCAGGTATTAGCTATGTCAAATCTAATTATCAGAGACAGCTTGACAAAGTCTTTCACATCATTCAGGAAAGGTGCACTTGCCAAAACCCTGGTGGAGGCTGTGGTATATAACAAATCTCACCCAGCTCAACTGAGGCTTGCAGTTCTGCTGACAGTTTTGCCCAATAAATCACTTCACATAAATAATCTCAGTCTAACAAGCCTCTGTGAGTACTGTGAGGAATTTAGTGACCCACAATGTGTAAAAAATACTGCCCTCAATGTCTACAGTCAAATGAATGAGGTTTTCTTCCCACATGATGACTGCAACAGAAATTATACTGGTATTAATTGTACTAATTATGAAAGCTTCTGTGTTAGTATGTCAGAGTGCTTCAGGCTATTCTGCCCTCAACTTCAAATCCTGCAATTCAAATAACCACCTAGGAAGGGACAGCATATCAAAGAAGGTGCAAGGACTGAATTACGAGTTTTTCTAGTTAGTGGGTGTCTCTTCCCTTCATTTCCTGCCAGGGTGGAGGGTGCACAGATACCACAGGACGGAACACTCAAGAACACATACAAGTATCTGGAATTCATGGGAGCACAACATAAACATAACTTATATTACCATGATTTTCCTGCAGAAATGCCCATCCAAAACAATTAAATGCTCAGGCAGTGTTTCAAGCAGAAATATCTAACTTAAGAAGACAAAGAAAACTACCCAAGGGGAAGCTTGTTGGCATATGTGCTTAAGCAAGTGTCCAGTATAGTGGAAAGTAAGAGAGAAAAGTACAATATCCACTTTCCTCTGAGACCCTACAATAAAAGTTCTGCAATAATTTATACTTCGACTCGTTTGTTTCTTTATACAGAAATTATATAAATAATTTTTTTAATGGGAATGACAGTTACATCTTCCGGAGGTAGAGGCAGAGCAGCCAGGGAAAGCAAATGTTCTGCATGGGCATGGGAGAGCCAACAGGAGGGAGTTGCAGTGCCTGAGACTTTGCACCAAGAGCTCCAGCACAGGACAAAATCTCTTACAGACAGGCTCTGGCCGTTATAAAGTTGTGTTAACCAGGGAGGTTGCACTGGCAGCAAGAGATAATATCAAACCCCAGCCCCAGTGCTGCAAAGCATCACTAGCTTTTACTCTGGAAGCTCCAGCAGGGCCTTTCTATATTCTACCATCTCAGCTTTGCACCTGGTTTGTGCAAGGCTCTGAATAAAACATGCACCCAGGTGAACATGGGCCCTCAGTGCTGTAAAGTATTTGTTTATTTTTTATCTTCTTTAGAGGCACATTTAAAGCTGGAAGTGCAAGTTGTACTAACATACATTACTGACCACAAGAATGCTCACCAAAGTACTGTGTAATTGTGGCACGGTGCAAGAGAAAGGAGAGATGCCCTAGAATGTCAAGAGACAGAGTCTGATGAGAAAGAAACCTTTAAAGAAAAAAAGAAATAAGATCAGATTCACTCCTTTGAGAAGACCTCTCTGTTCCTGTGGCCAAAACCCACAGCAAAACATTATGGCTTTTCTCCAGCCCAGCCCACTCTTTCAAAACACATGATTTGATATCAAATTTATTTAGAGTGTAGAGTTAGCAGTAACAGACACTTAATAAACCAAACATGACTATCACAAGCTGATCCTCCCTATTTCTACATCACAGCAACTTATACCAAAACAAAGTAAAACATACCCAAGACCAGGATAGAATTTCCAGACAAAGGCAGTACAGTTAGTTTTGAATAGTGCTCACAGTTGCACAGATTATATAGAACTGAGGGCAGAGAATGGATGGTGATTTCCTAATTACAACCTGGTAAATGAAGAGAGTTTCCTCACAAAAATTAATTTCTCTCAGTAAAAGATACATAAAATCATTACCTTCTGCATTTGAAACTTTAAAGTCAAGACAGGTGAGACAAATTGTTCACATGCAATCATCTATATGGGCGCAAAGGAAAGGAAAAGCACTCGTGTTTCCTTTCTCATGTATGGTTGTGGGAAGAAGAAAGGGAATCTTCCCATGATACCTCAATCCCACAGCAGACATCTGCAAATGGGAACCTCTGCATAAACAGTCTTCTTGTATTCTTGGTCTGATATCAACTCAAAACACAACCATCCTCTTGTCCTTATTAATAACAGAGATTCAAAAAAATGTTTTATAAGGCAAGTAAAATTACTAACACAAAAATAGCTTAAATATTGAAAACTTTGTGACTATTGGTAACTTACAATTAAGGTGGCTTGCTGACTGTTGCCCATGAAAATCCCCAAATCCTTTCTGATTCTCAATTTATCACTTTCTTTAATAAAAGGCACACTGGCTATACATACATTCTCTAATCTTCACTCCTGGTTTCCAAAGACTCACGCTACTCTAAGACATTTGTCCGTAATTAATCAATATAAAACAGTGGAACCAAGTGAGATTTAGTTCATGCCTCATTTAGCAATTCAGTGGGAGCCACCTGCTTTGTGTTAGGACAAGACTCAAGCTAGGATTCACTCACAAGGCTTTCAGATAATTTATTTTTTTGTTATTAGTTACCACTGTCAACAGACAGAAAGAGAAGGATCCAAAAATTCAGTCAATTACTTCTAGGGCTGGGTAGCAGCCAGCAGGAATACTCATTGCAGAGGTTCAGCAGAGGTTTGCCAGATGATGAGAGTTGTTAGCATCGGCAGGGAAAATTTCCTTTCTTGGCTTGTATCTGCTAGAGGCTACAATCACCAAATTAGGACTAAGGATGGGTTCAGAAGGAAAAATTTAGGGCTAAATTTAGGAGTGGTGTCAATAGTAACCATCTGTAAAGGCAGAGACTTAGTTGGGTAGGGTCACTGATAGGAAACAAAGAAAACAGAGTCAAAACTTGCAGTGAGCTTCAAAGGGTGCAGCTGGCTCTGGCTCTGTGTGGGGCAGACTGAAGCAAGGAGCAGCAGAGAGGCAGCACTGAGCCAGGGGACACTGCCTGCATCAGCACAGGGTGGGACAGGCACCTGCACCTTCAGCGGGCTGCTGGGCACAAGGTGAGGTTTGGACAAGCCAAAGCCACTGTAGTGTGACTATTGCAGTGTGTGGAGATTGTTGCCTGACTGGATGTAGCTCTGGAACCAATTGCTGGAGTTGGGGAACATTTCCCACCAGCACAAGCCAAAACATTCACAATTCTATCAGAGCCCCAAGGTAAGAACAGTCCCATGCCCTTCATACTCCAGAAAGTGCAAAGAATCAAACAGATGGGTTCACCACCTCATTGGAACATTCAACATGACTGCAAGATAAAACTGAGCACTTAAAATCCAACACACTGTCCTCAAATCTGCAAGAGCCTACACCAAAACAGTTCTGATCACTGGTTAGGGAATTCAATGAGCAGTCTGAAACTCACAATTCACAGCACAACCCCAATGTCTCCATGCTCTTACAAAACCAAATACGCCAATGCATGGGTAAAAAGGTTAAATGTCAGGGCCTCCTAATAACTAACTCCATCTCCAGTGAGGGCTTGATGTGCAATCCTATCTAATCACTTGGCCTCTCACTTCACCCATGTGTAAACAGAGCCACAGCCCTAACTACTGCACAGGATGTTGAAAGGCTCCCATTTAAAATGCTTTACGCACTTCAGATTTTTAACTGCTTTATAGGTTAAGAGCTTTGTTTGTTTATTTTTAAGAATAATCTCATATTAATGTGTTTTAAAGTGTACATACTTTATCTGAAAAAAAACCAAAACCCACAGTGCTACAAATAGAACACAAGAAACCATTAGCAGGACCTTAAAATGGGTTGTGACTTGGCTGAGCATAAGTAAATAAACTCACCTTTAATTCTCCTGATGACATTTCCCGCATGACATAAATCCTTCTACTGGGTTTTTCTAGCAGCAATCCTAAATAAGGAGCTTCATCCTATCAAGAACCCCAACCACACCAAGCTGTTCACTGCAGGAGTATAGGGCAAAGCAAGGAATTTCCCTTTGACTTGAATTCCTAAGTATCTGGTATCACTAAGAGTATGCAGAAGAATTAGTCATTGCCAGGCAGACGTGCTTCATTTTGCTGGGACACAAAACAGCAACTCTTAATTCCCTCTATTCACATTCATTAGCCACTTACAGCTGTAACTATGTATCTTCTTGAAATGAAAACAAACATTAAACCAGCTCACAGACAAACATCATTATAACTTAAGAAAACAAACATTAATGGAACTGTTTACTACAGTAAACAGTTTATTAGACCAAGGAATTCTCAGTTCCCTATACTGCACATATCACTAAAACATTCCCATGGGCTTTGATCCAAAAACTACAAGAAGTCCATGAAATATCAAAAGGCAGAGAGAAAAGTGACTGCCAGAAATCAAATCCAACAGGTTTAAGCAGACCAAAAACACAAGGGAAAAGGAAAACAAATTAACAAATTCACTCAGTGCTCAATAAATGAATGCTACCATTCAATATTATAATGATGTATAAAACAGCATTTTTTTTTCTTTTTCCCCTGCAAAAAGGTTAGAGAATTCATCACCTGAAAAAGCTGAGGCAAACTGCACTAGAGAGCAGAATAATGGGTCCCTCTCTGAAAGCAAAGCAACTGGGAATAAGTGTCTTAAAGGAAGCAAGCAAGCAAGAAACCCCACCACAACCCTCTCCAGAAAAGAGCTGACATGCTCTCTTCCTCTGATGTTACTAAATACCGACATCAATCTATTCTATCCACATTTTACAAAGCCACAAAAGACATGTCTTTCCCTCTCCTAATTGTTCTGCTGTGACTAAAAATTCAATTGACATTGGCAATACTGGTCTGAGCACATCTCTTCCAAAGCCCAGCAAGGAATTAGATGTACATATTTCAAAGAGGACTTGATTCAGCCGTGGTTCTGTCCCACAGCTCTATCCTAAAATCTCTTAGGAACCATGAGCATGTCTCCATGGTAGCATGGGCTAAAACTCATGCCCATTAGATCTTTGCTGTTCATCTCTAATACTCAAACTCGAACATGCACCTGAGTTTGCTCTATAAATGTTCACCAGAAAGGCAGTTAAAGATACCAAATGAGGTGAAGGCAGCAATTTCTGCTGACTATGGCAGCAGTCATCTGAAAAGTTACACTGCTCAGACCTGTCAGAGAGGAGACAGAGAGAGAAGAGACAGAATCACCAACCACTGAGCTCATGTCAACTATTTTCCAATCAAAATTCCTTCCTGGCATCCCCTAGTGCCTCTGCTTGTCACTGGGAATGCCACCCCAACACACCCATCCAGGCACTCAGAACAAAACTCAGCAGCTGCTCATATCTCTCTCGGCTACCACACTAATAATAGTGTCTAGGAAGCAATGTTCCAATAAGGCTATTCAATAATGTCCTCATGAATCGTGAGATCACATCCAGACCACTAAGAAATATGGAAATATTCTATATTTAAAATAGAAACTGAAAGAAAGGGTTTCAGGGAAAGAAATGAAAATGAAAAACAGCATCCTTATTCAAAAGATAAAACTCTTTAAAGATAAATTCTCTTAACAAGGTTTTGCTATCAAACCTGACACATCAAAAGCATACAGTCCCTTTCATCTGCTCACAAGTCTCCAAGATCCTAAAAGCAAGCAAACCATAGCTATCACCACAGGAACAGACAGCACATACAGAAAGCTTTTGTTATAAAAGGACTGAAATTGAAATAAATGATAGAATTATTTGGGAGATATTTGACATTTTTGTGGTATCAGCAGCTTTTGTTTCAGGAGGGGCTTTGATTACTTGTTTCAGTTACATGTTTCTTACAAAAACAGTTAAGCTCCACTGAAAGAAACCTTTATCTCTACCAGAGAGAAGTGGTGGAGGAGGCACTATCAGATAATTGCCCACGTGGTCCAGTTGCTTCCTACATCCAAAAAAACTTGCTACTTTTCCTACCTGACATCTTAGTTCTAAATTCCATTTTTAAATGGATTGATGGTAATTATGCCAAGCTAATTTCCAAGGAGGTATTAAAGCCAGCTTCCTTCTAAACACAACAAAAAAACACACACACGAGGAAAACAAGCCCTCCTCAATGAAGCTAGTTTTGCAATAACTTTACCAACCTGAAGTAGACTTCAGTACATTCATGAAGTGTTATAGCAAAGTTGGCATAGCTGATTTTCTTCACATCTGCATGCTTTCTGTAAAAAACCACGAATGACGAATTGCTATAAACCTTGGAAAAGCCAAACTGCTGACAGAAATTTCCATGGAATAGTCTGCATGGCAAGGGCAGAACAGCTGCTTTCTGAGCTCATACTGCCATGCCCTCCATACTGAGATGTCCACCACATGACTGCAGGAGAATATGGAACATCCTCCACTCAGATTCTATATTAAGCTAATTTACTTGAAGAAGATAAAAACAGTTTTAAACTATTGCTCAATTCAAATAATGACTACAGAAAAAGAGCAGTGGGTGCAGCCTCCCCTAATGCAGAAAGGACTCATACACAACACTTTTTTGCGGTATTTCAATATTCATTAAATGCTTAACAGATAAATAACCCTACATTTGAAGCAATAGATTAAATAGTGGTAGAAAGAAAGATACAAACAGGCAAAGGGTTTGCCCAAAGCTACTCACAAAGTCACTTCTCTAGACACAGCTTGGTTTTTCACATACAAAGAAGAAAAATGAAAAGAGAGCTAACTTTGCAGACATGAACCATGTCCACTATAGAAAGGTCCTCAAGAATGACAGCAACCTTTTTGCAGCAATTTAAAAAAAAAAAAAAGTGCCCTATATATACTAATTATGTTACACCAAAATAGAATGTATTTTTGTAAATTAATAAAGAGGAATTCATACCTAAGACACATACTAATTACAGCAACATTAAAGTGGGTAATGGAGGCAGAAAGGGAAATGGAATTTCCAGGTAAATGAAGGCAAAGAATCATTTCTGTTGAGTCTCAAAGCTACATTTTCCAAATAAAATTTGCATCTTGGATATCACATACCACATGCACTGTGTAATATTTGTACATACACAGTAAAATTTTCTGTTAGGTTGTGTGTGACTGACCTTTCTCACAGATCTTCAATCTGCTTGTTTTCATCCCTCTAGAAGGGCATTCCTAGCCATAAATACTGTTGGAGTTGTTTGCACTGCTTGGCTCACTAGGTTCCAATCTCCTTCAGTTTTGCTATAGGCCCTAAGCAAAGTCCATCTAAATAGAGTGCCAAGTTCTACACATTCAAGAGTGCAAGACAAACATTTCCTTAGCTCATTATACTGACTACACAAAAACTTGAGGTGCATGTTCGAAGCTCAGAACTACTCCTTCACAAAACATGGCAGAAAACTGCAGTGAGAGGAGAGACAGAGGTGGCAACAATAAATTTCCATGCTTGACTAGCTAGCTCTCTAACCCCCCAGGATGGCAGCTTTCCCCTTCAGGTACAACTCTACCCTCGTGGACAAGCAGCAATGGTATTGGAAGACACATAGATGTGTTTTGTGAAACAAAACAAACACAGTCATGGGACAGAGGAGCATTTATTTTCAGCAAAACATCCTTCTACTTCATGTGTTGCTTTTGGCTGAGACAGAGTAAATTTTCTTCGTAGTGGCTGGTATGGGGCTGAGTTTTGGATTTGTGCTCAACACCGTGACAGTAATAGGGATGTTTTTGTTATTGCTGAGCAGGACTTACACAGAGCCAAAGCCTTTTAAAGATTTTGCACAGCTATGCTGGTGAGGAGACTGGGGGTGCATGGGAGATTAGGATGAGACCCAGCAGGGACAGGGGACCCAGCTGACTGAAAGGATATTACACAGAATATGCTGAGTTGGGATGGACCCACAAAGATCACTGAGTCCAACTCCTGGCTCTGCACAGCACCACCCCAAGAGTCATACGACATGCCCAAGAGTATTGTCCGAACACTTCTTGAACTCTGTCACTCGGTGCTGTGACCACTGCCCTGGGGAGTCCATTCCAGTGCCCAACCATCCTCTGTGGAAAGAACTTTTTCCTGATACTCAAGCTAAGCCTCCCTTGACATAATTTCAGGCCACTCCCTCACATCCTGTCACTCAGCACCATACAGAAGAGATGAGTGTCTGTCCCTCCTCTTCCCTTCACGAGGAAGTCATAACTGCTCAGTCTCCTCTTCTCCAGGCTGAGCAGACCCAGTGACCTCAGCCACTTCTCATCAGGCTGCCCCTCAAGACCCTTCATCATCTTTTGTGCCCTCCTTTAGATGCTCTCCAACAGTTTAATACCTTGGTTATATTGTGGCACCCAAACTGCCCCAGCTCTGGAGGTGAGGCTGCCCCAGTGCAGAGCAGAGGGGACAATCCCTCCCTTGCCCAGCTGGCCATGCTGTCCCTGATGTCCCCAGGACAGGGTTGTTCCTGGCTGCCAGGGCACTGCTGGCTCACATTCACCTTTCCATGGAGCAGGACCCCAGGTCCCTGTGCACAGCGCTGCTCTCCAGCCTCTCATTGCCCAGTCTGTACATCCAGGGCTGCCCAATTCCAGGTGCAGAACCTGGCACTTTCCCTGGCTGAACTTCATATGGCTGGTGAGTGCCCAGCCCTCTGATTTGTCAAGGTCTCTCTGAAGGGACTCCCTGTCTTCAAGGAGTCAACAGCTCCTCCCAGTTTTGTGTGATCTGCAAACTTGTTTAGAATCCCTTGTAGTCCTACATCCAAGTTGTTAATGGAGATGTTGAAGACCACAGGGCTTAGGATGGAGCTGTAAGGAACCCCACTAGTGACAGGTCTCCAGTGCACCCCCTTCACTAGAACCCTCTGTGCCTGACCCTGAGCCAGCTGCTCACCCATTGCATGGTCTGTTTATACAGCCTGTGCAGAAGGATCCTGGGAGAGTCAGTAGCCAAAACTTTACTAAAATCCAATACATTTACATCAGCTGGCTTCCCTTCATCAGCTAGGTGTGCTACCTTGTCATAAAAGGAAATCAGGCTTGATAAGCAGGAATTTCTATACCTATGGTATCATGCTCCATATATAAAGAGGGGCAGTGTTTGGAATAGGGGAATATTTGGAGTAACAGTATTTGTCTTTCCAAGTAACCCTGCTCTCCTGGAAATGACTGAACACCTGCTTGGCCATGGGAAGCAGTAAATAATTCCTTGTTTTGCTTCATTTATGCACACGGCTTTTGTTTTCCCCGTTGAACTGTTTTGATCTCAACCCAGATGTTTTCTAGATTTTTCTCCTCATTTTCTCCCCAACCCCATCGGCTGGGAGAGTGAGCAAGTGGCTATGCAATTTTCAGTTGTTAGCTAAGGTTAAGCCACGACACTTCTAAAACAGGAAAAGAAAAAAAAAGAAAAGGAGGCAATAATTCCAGGTAGTTTGATTTATTTTAGAAAAGATGCTGAATCCCCTGGAAAAAGGGAACAGCTAGGAAGAGGCACAACAGAAATTTGAAACTGCATTTTGAAATGACTGAAAGCATAAAATGAAGCACAATAAGAGAACAGTAATATTACCACAGAGCAAGCGTTTGAGAGCAGACTGGACAAAGTCAGCTTTGTTCCTAAAAAGCTTGCAGGCTGAGGAGTTGAACAGACAAAAGCTTTGGAGAAACAGTCCTTTGGCGCATGACTGAGTTCATCAGTCAGTCCAGGCTTCTCCAACAGAGAGCTACAACCTGGGATTTTAAGAGGAAAAAGGTATGGAGAAGTTACACTCCTTTGCTCTCAGAGCACTGATGTGTTCGAAAGGCTGACGCAGCACTCACAGTCTCTTAATCCACATAAGCTGCAAGCTCAGCCCCAATAACAGATTTCTAAGAACTGGGACCCACTGTCAAAATGATATTTTGACAAGTTTGTGTCAGCTCCTCTGTGACCTGGCAACGTGCTCCCTCCAACTGTTTGCCAGACAGCAGTTATTTCTTTTCAAGAAGCACCTTCTAAAGAATTGTATCCCAGTTTTTGAGATTTGATACATTACAATCTGATTTTTCTTAACGCTTAAATACTTGATGCATGACAAACTTCATGCACCTCAACATTCATTCATTCATTATTTCTAAACCACCAGCCTAATGGAGGAAATGGACACGTTTCAAAGCTAGAAACCATTCACCAGCAACAAAGTGCCTGAGAACCTATTCCTGGACACCACACACACTACAGTGTCCTTCAAGGCTCAGCTCTGGTACAAAGCCCTGCTCAGTTTCATCCTGGATACTCAATTTTCCCTGCCAAATTAAACAAAGCATTGTTTTTCCTCTTCAAGGACATGCAGTCTCAACCAGCCAGGTGCACATACAAAGCTGACAAGGATCCAGGGAAGCTGTAACAACCAGATCTACTGAGAGACAAAGCCCCTCTCTGACCTACCTCTTGAGCTAATAACCTTCACCTGCCCAGTCCTCTCATTTAAAGAGGCAACAACAGGAGGTTTATTCAAAGGTCTGGGCCACAATCTATTTAATAACACTGTGATTTTCCATGCCTGTAGATTATTTTTCCCCTCATGCTGCTCTTTTCCCACAAAGGACAAGCCTAGCATGAATGATTTACAGGAACTTCTGATTTGGCCTTGGCCTGTGATGGTGACATAGCTTTTAAGGGCCTGGATGTTTTCTCTCTATTTTTATCCTGAAAGATGAGCAAACACACAGGATGGAAAAGAACAACAAAGGGAGGAAACAAAAACAGAGCAGAAGGAGTAAAAGACAAAGAAAGTGGTATCTTCAAGAAGCTCCATGCAAGCAGGTATGGAAAAACAACGTGACATTGATGTCATTTGTCAAAAATTGCCAAAAACATCTGTTTAGAAAAAGAATTGGAGGATAGTGTAAACCAGGCCACAGACTTCACTTTCTAGTATCTTATTTCCCAGTGAGATACCAAAATATGTGCTTTGCACAGAAGGCACAAATTTATCCCAGATGTATAATATGGGGCTTCATAAATTACTGCCCTAGTCCATCAAAGTCACACCCAGAGGAAAACAACCTCCACAGAAGCTGCTGGGACAGAGCAAAAGTGCCTGCTTCAACTCATTGCAAAACTGATGGCTGAGTTTAAATTTGGCAAGGAAGATGGGTTTGACTTAGCAACAAGGCAGATTTTGGGTGCTGATTAAGATTGACAACTGCAGTGGGTGGCAGCAACCACCAGCAGAGAGATGTTACATTCCCTGAACAGTAGTTCCTCAAACTATTCTGCCAATATGTGCCCAAGTTTATTTGATCATATATTTTATATTCAATAGATATTCCAAAAAGCATTCAACTGCACCAAGTGTCTTAATTAGACAACTCAGAAACTTGAAGACTTTTAGAAGGTAACCAAAACACTGAGCATATTCTAACATCTTAAGGGCAATACAGTCATAGAACAGTAAATGTGGTATTGAAACTCAGAAAAGTGGCATTAGACACAAAAGGAAGCCCCATCAGACATGAGCAAATCATCAAAATTATCTCAAGAAGCCACAACCCACACTATCAAAACATTAAGCATATTGCCAAGATTGACACATTGTGAACTCTCTCTCTAAAACAGCCAAGCCTCTGGTTTTTAGGTTAATGTGCTAAGTGTTGCAGTGGTGACTGAAACAAAACAAAAGCACTACAGTCAATGTAAACTTCATACATTAATTATGTAATGTTACAAAAACCTGGAAAGGAGGAGACAAGGACTGGGATGCAGCTCTTCAGTGCCATTCCAAACATGTTTCCATGTGCTCCCTGTCTAAAGCAAGGGCAGAGCACCCAGCGTGTTTGCTACTTCCCAAAACAATAAAATCACCATAGCATTCTCCTTCCTGCCCCCTTGGAAAAACACGTGTGCCAGGTAGAAAGAGATGTTCTGCTTCAACAAAACTTACCAAGTTATTTTAGACTGGACCTAAGAAGTCTTATCAGCGTCATAAGGCCAGCTTGCTAAAATTTGCACCATTTTTGCAAATCAGAGCAGGCAAGCACAGGATAATTTTAGGAACAACATACACCTACAGCCTTAGCAGTGGACCTGTTTTTCTTTAGCTGCCAGCAGGTGTTGGCACTTTACAGCCTGTAGAGCAAACCACTCTTTTTTATAACTCATTAAGATAGACTGTCATTAAAAAAAAAAAAATCAAGGAAAAAACCTTCTCAACATGATCTACCAGACAATTTCTCTAAAAAGTTATAAACTTATTTCTGTTGATTTTATCCTGAAGACTGACAATTACACCTATCAGTGATGATATGTAATGACCACTCACACATTTTATCTTAAGCTGAAAACTGATAACTTTTCCCCAAATGATTAAAAGAAAAAAAAATCATTTGATGACAGTTTTTCACATCACTCAAATATATATAAATTATATGGTAATTTATTTATGTAAATTAATGAAATTTCATATTTTCTGATATCACAGATGTTCAGTAGCACAATGCTCTGCTTTCAATACAGGGGGGAAAAAATGAACAGTGGAACATCTACAGGACAAAGACAGTAATGGAGCTAGTTAGTAATTCAAGCTGAAGAGACGAGATTCAAGCTGACAAACTGGCATCCTTCACAGAATGAGCCTGACACTTTTTATAGCTCCTGACACAGTAACGAGTGCTCTACTTGGGGTGGAGCGAAACAAAATGTTCTTTAGAGTACTTTCTTAAATATAAGCATTTCCCCAGTCTCTGTACAGAAGCAACTTTATCTACTAGCAGAAAAGAAAAAAAAAATAAAACAAAAAAAATAAAGTTTTCATAGTTAATTAGGGCCCAGCTGTGGCAATTATCTTGAAGGGAAGGGAAAGCAACGTTTTATTATGTTATTATCAGCAGCTCTTTCTTAGGGAAATCTCTATCAGATGGGCCCCAAAGTACCTGTTTGCCTTAGTTTTCTCATGAGCTCGATAATGGGAACACTTACAATATAAGATTTTAAAGGTACAGACAGCTCAGCAGCCTTTGCAATACTGCACTTGAAGTAATTTCTATCTAATGAGACCCTAGCACAGTATATTTCAAATTTCAATTGCATTTATATACAACATTGATTTTCTTATGGTTATCACACCTAAAGCATGCCTAACAATAGAAATAAAGCCTGGGTTTGAGTTATCATTGAAAAATAAAATAGATTTCTAAAATGCTAAATGTAAAGATTTATTAATTCAGAGGTCATACTGAATTCAAGGCAAAATAATCACATATAGAGCCTTAAATAACCACAGTTGACAGGAAACTCTGCACACAAGTTCAACTAAGACCCTCTTGTAATATTCTCCCCTTCCCCATTAAGTAAGAATAGCATTAAGTTTTTACTCAATCTTTGAATTCTATCTAAATCTTTAGTGAATGTCCATTTCTTGTATAAAAGTTATTAATAAGTTCTATATTAGTGGTTTTATCTTATTTCTTTGACATGCACTGGACTATCAGCAGAACATTTTTGTTGCAAAGAAAAATTCCTAAGACTTTGAAAGCTGGCACATGTTACACATGGTTTCATAACTGCAGATTATATGAGGGAAAGCTTTAAAAAATAGACAATTAGTGCTTAGAAAAAAAATGCATCACAGCTCAAGTGGTCTGAGAGGTTTTTATGTGGTGTTATTATGTGGATTACCACAGCTTTTATATTTACATAATAATATATACACCAGGTCAGGGCAAAATCTAACCTAGATCAGTGTCTGGAAGGTCAACCAACACCACACACCAAGAGAACTGGCCAAGAAAAAGAATATGGGTTTGGACAACTCAGATATCAAACAGGGACTTGGGATTAGTCATCTTTAGTAAAAAAAAAAAAAAAAAAAAAAAAGAAGTACTCATCAGTAACTCTGTATATTCCAACAAACTCTTGCTACACATAAAATAAATTTGGTTCCCATTTTGTATTCTGTCTGTAAGAGCACAAGAAATAACTCTTCCATGAAAACCACAAAATGAAAATAGCAACAAGAAGCAGTCACTGAGCATACTGGGCTGCACTGGACAGCCAGGATGCCCACTGCACCAAATTTATCCATCTTCTGTCTTCAGCAGCCCATCACAAAGTCTCTGCAATTGACTCAAACAGAATTCTGCTCCAATTTGAGCCTAAATCCATGAATGGGGAGGCTCTGCTTTCAGGCACATGGAACAGCTGTGCACTCACAAGCATCCTTTGCAAAGGCCCTGTGAGATGCCCAGGGCCAAAATCTATACTCATCATGACTCCTCCTACTCTACCTTGGCATCTCATTAGCTGTGGCAGCTCCTGCTGTAGATATACAAAAAAATCCCCTTCAAAAAGTATCTTCAAAAGCCCCCCAAAAATCTCACACTCGCGTGAAGAGACCAACAAAGGGATAAAAATTCAGACTGAATATATAGCATTTATCAGTGTATTCTTTAGCTTCCAGCAAATGGCTCTGCAGATTTTTTAGAGCTCAGAACTAAACCTCTTACATTCCTTTCATGATTCAGAATGAGGATTCTCTTATCAGGCACCTTTAAATTCACTGTCATTGAAGCACAACTACCTTCATCCAGAAGTTACTTATAAAGTCTGTTGATCCTAACTTGTTCAGCTGAACTGGGATCCCCTAAGAAATATTGCATTTCTATTTTAAAAAGAATCATTATATACCACTTGTATTTACTGATCAGTAACACTAGGGAAAAATGGGTTTGTACTCCTTTTAAACACATTTAACTGTCATAAAAAAAAAGGAAGAGCCACCTATTGTTTATTCATCCTTCCAATATTTAGCTTGAACTAGACAACTTGGTGATTCAAAACCTTACACAGGAAACAGACAGCTTTGAGTCACTCTTGTTTATCTTTGAAACTACTGAAACCTTAAAGTGTAAATATACACTTGAAGTACGCTTTACTCTGGCAAGTCAACAATTTAAAAATGCAAATTCTTTTCTCTTTTTTTTGTTCTCTTTTTCAAGTACTAACAAAAATCAATTCTTCTGAGTTTTAGGTGAAAAATACAATCCCATACAACTGAGGACACAAATTGAAAGAAGCCAGTGAGAGGATCCACATCATGTTACTGTTGTGCCCTGCAAGACACTGATGGCTCCTATGAATTAGAAGGAGTAGTAGCAGTATCTGCTTTCAGCTGTCAAGATGTAACCCAGTGCAGGCAGCACCAAAGTCAAGGCTTACAAGGCTGTCTGTCAGGCAGGAAGAGGGATCTATTCAATTGCATCAGTTATTCACACCTAAAGAATCCCCACAACATCTGCTGCCAGCTTTACAAGTGAAAGAAGGAAATTGCTAAGGGAGGGAAATGCTGGTGGTGTCTATCGCAGTCCCACAAATAACACATTTCCCACAAATTCAAGAAAAATAGTGCACCTACTAAATTTATACTTTACACACCACTCAGAGCAGCTTATCACACTCACCTATCAATTACACAGATGCAAATCTCACATTTTACCTGGTTCTAGAAACAGGCAAATATTTCAGCTATTATCAAGATGATTTTTTTTTTGTTCAAAAGATTAAAATTATTTTCTAAAAATTGCCAGCAACTATTGTTTAAGAGGCAATCACCTAAACTCACTACACACTGTTTTATTATCACATTCTCAAAATTGCAGTGAGACTATCTTTGTGCAGAAAATGAAGTTTGGACACAAATGAATAGACCATTGTGTCTAGACCACTTCTCAAGCTGGGTTTTTGGAACAGATACTAATCCCATTTCGTTACCTGACAGCAAATGCATCAGGTTCTTCAAAGAAGAATTTAGATAACATTTTCCTCTGAAAATGCAAGGAGGGCCAATACCCTAACCACTGAGATTTCAGTGGGTTTTAACCATTTGGCTTCTTGTGCTTCCTCTGCTTCAATTTGTCTTTAAATGTCTATTGAACAGTGGCACTCCTTCACAAGGCAACTCAGCTTCAAACCTGTCACTCAGGGCACTCTAAAGAGGAGAGACAACTGCAGAAACCTGAAATGTGGGGAGAAGGGTCTAACCTGTTTGTACTTTTCAAACAAGTACGCTGAAGATGTTTGTTACAATAAGGTACAGCGACTAAACTCAAGAATAAACCTTCTGACTATCATCTCAGAAATGAAGGCAGCACTCAGACCTGAACACGAGGCAGGATCTCAGATAGCTTCTCTAAATATTTCTCATGGGTTAGCCCTCTCAGGCCAGCTGTGGCTACCACACTTGGCTTCCACCCCACACAGCAAAGCACCCTGAACACTGCACACAAAGACAATTTACCAGCACAGGATTCTGCTGTGCTGTGTTCAGGACGCTCATTTGAGTTAGGGCTTTCCTCACCACAGCCAGCTCCACGCTTTCAAATTAAGTTCTGTATACATTACCATACATGAGCAACTGAGGGTTTGGGGCAGTTGCCAAAATACTGTCTAGATGCTTGAGGAGGAGAAGTGGAATTATTTCTCTCTCTACTGTCCTTGTCCAATTTTTGGGATACTTTTTTACTTTACACTACAAGTTAAGATCATTTATACACTTCAAATCACAGATTTTGAATAATTCTCTAAGATCACAGTTTACAGTAACTGAATGCTAACTGGCCAAAGAATAACAGACAAATGAAATATGCTATGGCATTTTCCACCAGAGACAAAACCAGAAAACAATGTTTCTTTATTTCCAGAAATGAATTAATTCTGGTTTTAAAAACTATCCAGGCAGCTATACTGATCAAACTACTGGCTGAATGTCTGTCAGTTCAATGGAAACATCCTGACAGCATGGCTTCCTGGATTCAGAAGTTTACCATACCAGAGGTGCTGTACACTTCTGAGAGCACAGTGCCATAGAACTGGTTTATTTGAATAATTGGTATAGCAAATCATCCTACTAAATATTTAGGTGACTACTGTGTCTTATGTCAAATGGAAAAAACACATTAGCACAACACTACACTAAGAACATGCATGAACATGGTCATTCAAGGCAAAAGACATGGCATAAACCACATTATAGTTGGCTATTTATATACACTGTGTGTATATTCAACAAGTAAACGCAAAATTAACAAAACACCATCTCATTTTAGGAGGCCAAAGGCACAGAACTGGTAACCAGCGCTGTCAGCACAAAACTAAGTCTGACAATTCCGGAACACGCTCCTCTGACAGAGGTATTTTCCAGCAGCCTCTCCACAGGCTGCAATGCCCAGGCACGCTATGGTTCTGGCCATGATCGCGATTCACAGCCGCTCAGCCTGCAGCGCACCAGCAGCAGCTCGGACCGAGCGCTCCCGGCGATTTCACACGGCAGCCGCGGCTGCTCCGGGCTCGGCACCGCCGAACACAGGAGCCGAACACAGGAGCCGAACACAGGAGCCAGGCCCGGCCCTGGAACCGGGCAGATGCAACGGGAGCCACCCGGCCCTGCCACCACCGCCTCTATCCCTTATTCCCCTCCGCGGAGAAGCGCTGGGGATGACCTGCGTCTCCAGGCGGCTGATGGGGAGCCCGAGGGCGAGGCTGGGGAACGCCGGTGCAGAGCTCTGTGCCACAAAGGCGAGCGCCGCCGGCTCAAAGGAGAAAGCTCCCGGCGCCGGGCAGCCGCCCCCGCGGCTCCCCCCGATCCCCGCCACTCACTCTTGGTCGCGGCGATCAGGTTCTTCCCATCCTTCAGCAACTCCTTGATAAACTTATTGGTCTTCTCCAGCTCGGCCTCGTGGGCTCTCACCCGCTCCCTGAACCAGGGGCTGTCCAGGTAGCAGTCGCTGAACTCCAGGGGCTGCAGCCCCATGGCTGCCGCCGCCGCCGCCGCGCCGGGGCTCGGCTCCCCGGGAACCGCAGCCGCGGCCACAAAGAGAGAGCAGCAAATCTCCCCGCGCAGGGCTGGGCACGGGCACACACAGCCGAGCTCCGCGGAGGCGCCCTCCCGGCAGCCGCGCCGCGACACGCCTGAGCGGGGCGGGCAGAGCCCGGCGCCCGCCCCTTCCGAGCTCCCCGCGGCGGCGGCGGCACCGGGCGGGGCGCTGGGGCCGCGCCGGTGCGCCCGGTCCCCGGGCAAGGCGCCTCGGCTGAGGCGCTGCGGGCGTCCCCGAGCGGAGAAAGTGGGCAGGTACCGGTAGCGGAGAGAGCCCTCTGCTCCGCAGTGACACCTCGGCAAGCCAGAGATGGACAGTCACCAGCCGCGAGGGGCAAGCGCAGGGCTCAGCACCTGGGGCGGGACAGCCCTGGCTGTGTGTATAGCGCTGTGCACAGGGACCTGGGGTCCTGCTCCATGGAAAGGGGAATGTGAGTCAGCAGTGCCCTGGCAGCCAGGAACAACCCTGTCCTAGGGGTATCAAGGACAGCATGGCCAGCTGAACAAGGGAGGGATTGTCCCCTCTGCTCTGCACTAGGGTGGTTTTGGGTACCACTGTATTAAAACAACATTAAGCTATTAGCATCCAAAGGAGGGCTACGAGGATGGTGAAGAGCCTTGATGGGAAGCCATGTGAGGAGCGGCTGAAGTCATTTGGTCTATTCAGCCTGGAGGAGACTGGTGAGAGACGTCATTTCGGTCTTCAACTTGTTCGTGAGAGGAAGAGGAGGGGCAGGCACTCAACTCTGTGGTACCCAGTGACAGGACTTTAGAAAACGGCATGAAACTGAGTCATAGGTGGTTCAGGTTGTGTATCAGGAAAAGGTTTTTCACTGAGTGTGGCACTTGAACAGGCATCCCAGGGAAGTGGTTACAGCCACAAGCCACACAGAGCTCAAGAAGCATTTGGACAGTGCACCCAGCACATGGTAGGATTTTTGAGATGTCCTGTGTAGGACCAGAGTTGGACTCAATGATTCTGATGGGTCCCTTCCAACTCAGCCTATTCTTTGATTCTATGATTGTACCAGTCAGTGGGCCCCCTGCACCTCATGGAAACCTCTGTGAGCTTTAGGAAGGGGCTGAGCAGGCTCTCAGAGGGAGGATGCACAGAGCAGCACATGGGCTGCTTGATCCTAAATCAACTGTGGTTGTGGTTGTCTGCCATCTGTCAAGGCTGGTGTTGCTCACGCTGTCCCAGTGGTGTCTGCATGTGATAATGAAGTAGATACAGACTCACCTTTATGTCTTGTGAACAAGAATGGCAGCAAGACCAAGACCTTGAGAAGACCACTCAGTGCTGAATTGTTTCTATTAAGAATGTTACGAAATGCACGAAGAAGACAGGAAAGGCTTATAGTTCTATTTGTATTAATAATTTAGCTGTATTTTATGGTTTCAGTGGCTTGACAGTAGTGCAATTCAGAGTGCTTTTGTGGGACTTTCTCAGATGATTGGGGGTATATATATTTCAGTCATGAGTGTCTACTTTGGGAGTTAATTTAATCTCTTTTTTTTTCTGTATTTTGGAAAACTGGGTGTTAGTTCCCTCTCCATTTGAATCAATGATCTTTGTATTAATTAAAAGCATTATTGTTGGGTCCACAGTAAAGCCTAAACTGCATGTCTGAGATGAAGATAACTGGTGATGTAACTATCAAGCTTTTTCTGTATGACCCCATGCACTGATCTGCAGAAGACAAGTATGGAAATAGGTGGGCACTTTACGAATCTCATTTTTAATTACTCCTGTTCATAGAGCTGTGTACTGAGTAGTATCCAATTTTGCAAACATTTGGGTTGTTTAATACCTGTCCACTTCAGAAACCAGATTGAGGATGTGTGTTACTCATCTGGCAGCAATCACAGAGCTCACATGAGTAAACACAGAATTCCATGATCAAAGGCCAAGATAATGTCCTCATTGTTCGTGAAGTTAAGGATCATAAGAAAACACAATTCTGTAAAGACAGGGGCAGGGAGAAGGGGCTTGACATGAAGGCTTATAAGTAAGTGTAGTTTCTGAAAGTAGTCTGATAATGAGTATGGCCCCTCCAAATGAGATGCCACCTAAACATGCAGATGATTTGCCAGAAATCACAGCAGATCAGCAGGGGCTATTGAGAGCTGATCCTGAATGTTCAGTTTTTCAGCCAAGTGTTCCACCTGCCAGATCACATTATCTGCTGATACTTATTTTCAGATATTACCTAGCTGAGAGGTTTCTATACTATTCAAAAATCAGTTTAAAATGAATTAAAAAAAAAAAAAACAACACAATCCCATCTCTGTTTAGATTACTGGAGCAGGATTTCAAGAATAGGTATGCCTTCCATGGATAGTTTGTTAACTTTGCTCTGTAGTTGTCTTCAGCACTAAAGTTATAATAATTTTTTTCATGGCTGCTTGTAGTTATTATAATTTTCCTATTATAATTCCACTGAAGTGTTGTAACATGGTAGGGTCCCATGTGTGGAGTTGCTTGCACTCAAATAATTTAATTTTTTTAACTGAATGTTTATCTCAGACCTGGGGCTTTTTAGCAAAAAAACCCCACCAGGTCTGAAATCTAGATTTGTCTGACCATGACAGGTCCATCAGGATAAATTGGTCCACCTGCCTCAATCATGTGAAGAAAAAATGTATAGTTTTCTAGTTGCAGCTGAAAAGAACAATCAGTCCCACAGAAATACATACATAAAAATAACACCTTTTTTTCCCAGAATTGAGAGAATCAACTTCTATTTACATAATAAAAGGAGAAAGCAAGCTCACTACTTAATTGATATTCTACACTGTTTATCCAGTTAATCAAGACAACATACTGGATTCCTACAATCACAGTTATTAAATACATGTTTTCCTAAACTTGACCCACCAGTTCAAAATATTGTCACACTCTGAAACCGCAGAATTGTGATTTAAAACAAAAGATGGAACACTGAGGAGAAATAATAACCTGTTAATTTATGCACAAAAATTACCTATCTAATGAGCAATAAAAGGAGCTGGCCTTTTACCACTAATTAAGGCTTGAAGTGGCTTTATATCAGAAAAATCTTTGCTTTTCCACCACTCCCTACTAAAGGTCATTAAATTTTACAGCCTTCTTGTAGCCTCTTTTAAGAGACGATGACATAGATTGACTATGTGAAGCTATAGCAATATCCTGTCCAGAAACTGTGTATTTATCTTTGTTTTGGTTACTTTCCTTTGACATTCACTGCAAGCATGGTTTCAGGAAATACCCTCTTCAAGTTTTATACAAAAGCATACACCAGCACATCTTTTGTTTTTTCCATCTTACCTTATGCTCTTTTCAGATCACCATTCTGATTTTTATGAAAGATGGTATTTTGATGTATGGTTCACTGTGTCTCCAGGCTGCATGTTAAGGAGAGACAGGTTAGAAATTAATAGATTTAAATTTCAGTTTTACTGATATTTTGTTACAGAGCATTGATATCGGCTCCCACCATTTCCAACTCCCAAAATGCTATTTTCTAACATCATTGGCAACAGCAGCCTTCCAAGGAATTACAATTTTTTGTCTTGTCTAAGCACTTTTACCTCTGTCAGTCCTGCCATGGGTTTAATGGAGGGTTTAGAGAGCACCCTTCTAAATCTCATTTTGCTTATAACTGTGTCATCACAGTTGTCTTGCAAGATCTCAGGGGTCTGATGCATATGTGAGATATCTCGAGGCTGCATGCTCCCTCTCCTCTAATCCATCAGCAGTTCATATATATAAACAGACTAGTCTGCAACCACCCACAGTGCAGACCAACATTATTTATTCTGCTGTCAACTAACTGGATGATTGTTATGGCAATCATGTCTATCTTTGACCAGCATTCCTTTCTGGCACTCCTTCACAGCACAAGCTTTACCCAACAAATTATTTTAGAAAGCAGCTATATGCTTTGGCAGTGTTACAAAGCATTGTATTCTGGGGTCACCTTTTCCTGAATTGTTCCATCAAAAAGTTGTGAGTATGAAATTAGCAAGTATCCTCCCCAGCCTTTCAAATGAATGGACTCTTGTGAATTCCAAAGATTTTACACTGCCATATTTTAGTAATCTCCCTTCACAAATGGGTCAAATTAGCACACAGTAGTATTTCATTTATGCTTAAAATAGGTACAAAAAACATTTATTCAATCCGCTAGCATTTATTGACAAAAAATACAGCTGAATTAGTTTGGAGAACCATGGAGTGCCAGAATAGTTGCTCATTACAGTATTTGGTACAGTCCAGCTCTTGTTACACCTCACCCACCACAGGTAATAATTGGACTTTTTTCTCTCATTCTCTCTCCTGATATCTTACAGGTGCTAACATTTTCTTTGCCTCCTACTATCATGAAAGGATGATTAAGCCAAAGTCAGAGAAGGTTGTTCCTTATCTATAACTAATATAAAATTTTGGGTTTTTTTAAATTTTTTCCTCAAAACTGAATGAAGGCTTGTTGGTATCAGTTGATTTAATAAGGTATTATATCCTCCTTTGGAGCTCGGTTCTCATATGAAGTATTTGATACTTTTTGATACTGATGCTTGCACGTCCTCGTGGACTTCATTCAGACTAAGTGCTTTTTTTTTTTTTAAAGTTACGTTTTTTTTAGCACAATTTACAGTTTAGCTGCTCCAGTGTTCCATTTAGACTCACGCTCAATATGTGCTCTTTTCATCTTGTTCAAAATGCTGGCCTGGCATTTTTACACAACGCTCCTTTGTTTCTAAAAAGGGCATGCACACACAATCCCCACAGCTGTAAAAGCATGGAAGAGCTGCATTCATGCTTTAAAAACGGGAAAGTAAAGATGAGCAGCTTCCAAACACTTCATAATTAGTAAACAATGCCACGGCCTAATCCTGTCCCAGAAGTAGGACACGACCCGATGAACTCTGCCTTTTCAGAGCTGCTCTCCAGGGCTCTGAACGGGACTGTTCCCCGCAGCACACTCTGCAGGGAAGGTAAATGGTGTCACAGCCATGGGAGGCAGCAGGATACGCAATTTGAGATGTGGAGGAAAGCTCTGAATGCTGCTCCTCGCCATCTGCTGCTGCCGAGCAGAGCTGTCAGTCAAAGGCCCAATAAAAGCTTTTTTATTACTTAAAGCCTGTGCTGTTCTTATCCGAGGGTCTCGAGACTTACCGAGAGGGAAATTAAAACTAAGAGTCGGGAGCACCGTGACTACAGGGCAGTGGAGGGAGGCCGTGCCTGCACAGCGCTGGGCAGTATTTAAGGTGGCGGCTCCTCCGTGCTGGCCGAGCAGACCTGAACAGCACGGACCGCCAAGGGACCGCAGCGGGCATGGCTGCGGATCCCTTGCACAGCCCTGCGTTAGCACGAGCTGCACTGGCAGCTTCCAAAGGGCTGGATGCGGGCCGAGAAAAGCCGCGGATAATGGAAGCACCTTTATCCCACAGCACGGGCTCCCGCCCGGCGCCTGCGCAATGGCCGCGGCCTGGGAGCGCCTCAGCGCACGGCGCCTGATGGACGGCGCTGGAGCAGGTGATGGATGGCCCTGGATGGCCCTGGAGCCCATGATGGATGGCCCTGGAGCAGGTGATGCCTCGGAGCAGGGGAAGCTCTCAGGTCCGCCCGCAGCCTGCCCGGGCAGCTCCTCGGAGCTCCCTCGGCCGCGCTGCCCGGCCCCGGTGCGAGCGGCGGGGCCTCCCCGGCTCTGCGCGTCCTGGGCCGCGCTTGCGTGGCCGAGCTTTTAACCGAGCTTTTTCTTTTGAAAAAAAAAGTCTAATTGTGATGGTGTTGTGTGTCTTGCAGTCCATCTCCACGAAGCCTTCGTGTTGTTCAGCTTTGGGACCCATCTCTACATACTGTAGGCGTGCTCACCTGAGTACCTTTCAAAGTTACGGCGGTAACACAGGCAGGTATAAAAATGCGGGTGTTGGTTCTGGTCGCTCTTTTTAATGTTTTCTTAAGGGAAAAAATAGCCGTGGTACCTTGTGTAAAATAAACTGCGAACTTGTTAGCTCTTCTGGGAGCCTTTGCTTTATGGAGATGTTGTTGTTCAAGGAGAAGAAATTTAATCCGCACATTTTGTGGTTGATTATGAAGTGTATCGAGTGTATGAACTTCCGCTGTGCAAAACTGTTTGGTCAGAGGCATGCTAAAATGTCTGTTACCAAAATAAATTTTACAAAGCTAGAAATGTAATCTGTTTCCAGGACCTGGTTTAACCTAGAGGTGGTGCACACGTGACTTTTGAATGGTGAACTCTCAGAGCTATTGGAATTATCAGTAGCATTAAATATTAGATGTTTATAAATCTTTAGGACTTGGTGGAGAGATAGCTTTTCTGAATGCCAGTGAAAACTGAAATGTTTTTGATCTGTCAACATTGTGTACAAACGTTTTGGCCTATTGTATGTGTGACTTTTTCTTTTTTTTTTTTTTTTTTTTCCCCCCAGAATAAGTGAGTATTTACAGCCTTCAGAATGCCCAACTCCAATGCCAAGCTTCATTCTAACCACAGGGGTGGCCGAGAAGCCAGCAGACGGGAATTGGTTTCCAGATCTTTGCAGAGTGCTCAGCATTGCCTGGAGAACCAGGATTTTGGAACTGCATATGCTCACTATCTCCTGGTACTAAACCTAGCTCCCGAGTTAAAAACTACTGTCAAAGTAAGTAAGCTCTTTGAATTACTGGAAAATTTATTTATTGTAATTCTCTTGAGGTCTTTGTGTCTTGCGATTTGTTACATGTAACTAATTTTTTGCTTGTATTGAAGACAGAATAGGAAAACCAGTAATAATTGGGGTGGCCAATGACTAATAAGCAATGTATAAAAGGAGTTCGTAGAATCTTTTTTAATCTCTGTGTGGCAGTCTCTGTGTTCATTTAATAAAAACAGGGCCTTGTAGTATTGGAGCATGCTTTGATATACATGCAGGCTCTCAGTAAACACTGCTGGGTGCTGACCATCTTGTGTGGGTATCCAGGTGTATGTCAGGACACCTCCAGATGTTTTCAGGGCTCAGTTCCCTCCTTCTGGCAACTCCCAGCACCTCAGTGGTCTGTGTTCATTTTTTAGGAAACATTTCAGTTTACTCTCTTTAAATGGGCAGAAGAACTGGATTCTCTGGCACGGATTCAAGATCTGTTTAACTGCTATGAACAAGCACTTGAACTGTATCCCAATGATGAAGTGATTTGTAACAGTATGGGAGAACATCTCTTCAGGTTTGTAGTGATATGTATTCTGTTTTTGTGAGGGTCATGTTGTAAATACATTCGAAACACATTCAAATCTGTTTGTCTTAAATAGTTTAGAAAGAGTAGCCAGTACTAAAATAAATGCTATTAATCATGGCAAAAGTGGGGGAAAAAAAGTGCCACCATGTTTTGTTGTCATTCAGGTCTTTTAAGGCTGGAATTTTAAGACTCAAATCATAGATCATAATCCAGGTGGTTTTAGTTAGTTTTCCTTCTTGTAATTTCTTTGTTTTAAGGGAACACCTCTCTAAGCATTGTATTAAAATGTATCCAAATATTTGATAGATTTAGGGCTATTTTCAGTGCTGTCTGAGTTGAGATTATGTTGTAGGTTTTAGTAAAACTTGATTCAGATTCACAATTTGGTTTCTTTTTTGTTCTTTTAATTTCTTTTTTACAAAGTTGGCACTTGATGCAGAAGCTGGCAACTCAAAATTCGGTGGTTTTGCAGGATGTTCTAGTTAAATAGAGTACTAACATTGTAGCATTCTCTTGAGTTTATAACGTTCTCTTGAGTTGAATATCTGTGAGACTGGATTGCGGAGCTGCTGCTGTCATGTTGTAGCAATGAGTTCTTGCAAATAAAACCTGTTTTACTTTGTAACAGGATGCAGTAGTGGATGAAGGTTGGTGCACACAATGGTGTTTCTGAAGTGGCTTTGCCTTTTGCAGTGACTTCATGTGAAGCTGTAAATCACTCTTTTTCATAAAGTAATGCTACTTTTTCTAAAGATAATTTTTCTAACTAAGGCAAAATATTTCTGTTGTCTTTAAGCTGACATAAGACCTCTGTAGAGACCCTCAGATGTTCACAGCTGCATGCTTACTTTCCATTTGTTTGTCATTTCTGCACTTAGGATGGGCTTCAGAGACGAAGCAGCTGGGTATTTTCATAAGGCAGTGAAGCTCAACCCCGACTTTGCCGACGCCAAGGAGAATTTTTACCGCGTTGCAAACTGGCTGGTGGAGCGCTGGCACTTCATCATGCTCAACGATGCCAAGAGGAACCTCACCTACCTCAGGGCCATTGAGAATGCTGTGCTCTCAGGCAGCAAATCTGTCCTGGATATCGGAACGGGAACAGGAATTCTGAGGTGTGTTTACCACAAATGCATGTTTTGCGTGAATTTTATAGAAAACTATTGGTTGCCTGATGAAATTTGGCTGAGAGTGGAAAAAAATAACTACTTTGATCCTTTTATGGAGACAGAACCTAAGAAAGCAAGCAAAGCTTTCAGAAGCCAGTGAGTCTGGAGATTAGTGACTAGTAGTATTTTTTGAACCATGTTTTGTTATTTGTTCCAGATGCTTTTTGTGCCAGTTAGTGCTGTTTAAATTGAGTTGCTCACATGGGTTTCGAAGTTGTAGTGTTATTTTTCCTGTCTTTAAATATTGACTAAAGAGTGGATTCAGCATAGCTGAGGGAATGTCCTTATGCTAACTGTGGTGGATTTTTTTGCTGATAACATATCAAAAAGATATAAACTTGCACAATATCAGTGTTCACACAAGAGATACCAGTTCATTTAAGGATGGTTTTTAGACTTGAACTGATAGAAATATGAAGCAGATGTGGAGGAGGGGAAAACCCCTGGTTCTTTGTTTTTCAGTATGTTTGCAAAAAAGGCAGGAGCATCTTTTGTCTATGCCTGCGAATTATCCAAAACCATGTATGAACTTGCCTGTGATGTGGTGGCAGCAAATAATATGGAAAGAGAGATCAAACTCCTGCATTTGAAGTCACTTGATATAGAAATTCCAAAGCACATACCTGAAAGGTACGTTGTTACTTTCTCTTCTGATGGTATTTTGAGTTTGCTCTTAATTTCAAGAAAATAGGAAGTGTCTTGTGACCTAAACAGGAAATAACACTGCTGTGATATTGCTCATATTGTGAGGAGGTTCTTTGTATCTTTTATGTATTTAAAGAGCAGAGATAACAACATGTTCTTCAGATCATCCTAACTTCCATGGCAGAGCAACAGTGTCATTAATTAATGAGTTTAATTCTTTAATGGCAGGAGCTTTGGGGCATATGTAATGATACTGCAGCAACAGGGAAAAATAGATTACTATGTCATAAAAGTAATTTTAACACACTTTTATGATTTGAAGGTCTTGTGGCTCACTTCTGCAGCCTTTGAATAGGATTGAGTTACTAAGATTAATGAAGTTTTGGTGATAATACAGGCTCATGATCTGAAATGACCAAGCTCCTGTTTAGGCCAATCAAGCCTTGCCTAATTGTGTCAGCTGCGCTACAATAACATATGTATCCCTTTAGTGTATATAATGAGTTACTAGATGTTAACTATTAATAAATAAATAAATCCTCTTATTATGCTGTATGTTTTTTGGTTTCATTCCAGAGGACTTAAGATTTTAGGGTTGTTTGTCTGTGAAAGAATTTTATTGTGCTGTGATTACAGTTTTGGGGGTTTTAATTCCTTTTTATACACATGCCTAAGTACATACTATTGCACAAAATATATATTTTGCAGTATCATTGGCTGTGTGCCCAGGCTGAAACATCTTCCTGTTTTGGCTAGATTCTTCCCACACAATTTATTTATAAATGCTGAGCAAGAAGCTTTACAGTAAATTCTTGCTCAATATTTGCTCTCTTTTATCTGCTACTTCAATAACTTCTAACAACAATTCAAAACACATAATTTTTCAGAAGTATTAAACTGCCCACATGTACTGAAACTCCGGAATGCTGATAGAAGTTTTGCTCTGAGCTCATATTAGTATGGTGGGGTTTTTTCTTTAAAAGAATGATTGATTGTTGACAGGAGTGTTTGTTATACATCATATTTTTCTTGTCTAGAGTTTCCTTGGTTGTCACAGAAACAGTCGATGCTGGCTTATTTGGAGAAGGAATTGTGGAGAGCTTGATACATGCTTGGGAACATCTGCTTTTACAACCAAAGGTAGGTGATGTGGATACCTGTGCATATGCACACATTTCAAATATGTGGGAATGAGAAACAGCTGTCTTGTAAATATTTCATTCATTTTGGTGTGCTAAAAATGAGTGATCTTTGATCGGCAGTGATACAGAACATACATTGTACTTCTGTGAGCTCTGTGTTCTGAGTAAACAGCTATTTGCAAAGCATTTTTCCGTTATGTAACCTTCCTTCATCACAGAGGGTTAGCTCTTAATCACTGTTCATTTATTTTAAGTGTTTCTTGTCCCCATCTTTGTAAGTAACACCAAAAGGGTTTTGTAGATTTTAAATGTACAGTCAGTCTAAGCAGAAAATGCTGAATTATGGTAGAGTTATTTCTCATTGTAACATTTGGAAACACTCAATTATACTTTGGTAAATAAGTTAATTTATTTTTGCTGATTTGAACTGTTTTGGAAGAGCAATTCCACTGGGTCTCAGATTTTACTTTAAATTCACTGGTTTTGCTAGTACATTAAGCAAAGTAATATGACAAAGAGTCTTACATTACCTAATCTCTGTTAAGCTAATATTCCTTCTAATAATCTTCTCTTTATTTTGTCCTTGTCTTGATTCCAATTCATTTAAAATGAAGTTTTAGCTGGCTGAAACCTTTTGTGTTGTACTGAATTGAAACTGATGACCTCTAGTGTTAAGAACAGGAATGATGCATAACGAAAAAGTTGTCAAATGTTTCAGTATACTCTGACAGTGATTTTCAATCTGCATTTTGTTAGAGTTACACAAAGAAAATAGTAGACTGAAAAGTAAAGCTGATACCTGTTTATATTGAAACACATTGTTTTAAAAACTCCTTTAATGGTCAACAGAATGCCAAAGATTAGGGACTTTACCAGTTACTTTGTGATGTTTTGACTGTCACTTGAATGGCTCACTAATATCTAATTTAAGCTTTTTAGTAATGGTAGAAATAGGCAACTGTCTCATTGCATGTTGTTGTTCATATTTTCACAGCCTAAAAATCAAGACATTAGTGCTGGTGACTATGGCAGAGTTATTCCTGCAAGTGCTACAATATTTGGGATGGCAGTAGAATGCAAGGAGATACGTAGACATCACAGGTGTGTTCAAACTCTAGCACAGCTTGAACCCATATTTTTTATTTGGGAAGAGAGGCTGGTTGTTTTTATTGACCACTTCTCATTTACTTTGCTTTTTATTTTTTGAATGGCTAATTATCTGTTTAACTAAAAAGATTTTTGCTCTCACCATCTCCACCCCTTTTCCAGGTTTTTTTTTTTTTTTTTTTTTTTTTTTTTTCCCCCACCTCCCTATCCCTTTGAGATTCAAATTTTCTGGACTCATTAATCATACACTTATGCTGAAATACCTGCCTCTAACACATGCTAAAGAATTTTAATTCCTTCATAGTAAAATTACTTCTCGATTTCTGATTTGGAGATTCCGGGATTAACACTTGGTCTTTATCCTCATTTTACCCTCTTCATAATCTGCTCCATACCTCACTTCTGGATCTAACCCTGGCTCTAACCCTTGTAAAGCCTAAGTGTTGATAACCCTAGCTGTCTTTATCTGTCTGAATGTCCTTTGCCTAATTCTCAACTGGCATACCGTAGGGCTTCTTTGTTGAAACCAGTTCTGACTGTGTATAAATTACTCTCATATTTATTCTAATCTTTTAGAACAGTATCATTGTATGGAGACAGTCTCTGTCTGAGAGGTTTGGACTTGTATATTTTGTTTAGGATTACTATTGTTGTAGATAAGAGAAGATTCTAACTTCTAGAGGAGCTCCACTGCACTGGATGAAAAGCAGCCAGGCTGCATCTGTGATTTCTCTAATGCAGTAGACCTGGACAGTGGCCAGAAAGAGAAAGAAGTTCCCGTGGTACATGGTCACAGAATAATTCTTTTATAAATTAACTGTTCATCAATTAGAAGAGGTTTTGCCTTGAAACTGGGCATTGACTATTCCTTACAAAATTGAAATAGAATAGAAAGTTAATTTGCTGTTAACTTTGGATTGACATTCCATTTTAATAGCTTAAGGTCAGATGATTAGCAGGACGAAGTGATTGTCACAAATTAATTATATGTTGTAGGAAAAAAAAAGGGTCACTTTTAAATTTCTTGCCTTTATAGTTTGAGATCTGTTTTTGCTCCAGTAAGAATATTTAAGACTATTTGAATAAGTCCTGTTTTTAAATAAAACACTTGCCTGCTCTCAGATTTAAACTATGCAGATCTTTTTGAATCATCCTGATGTTCACAGCTTCACATTTCCTCAAGTGTTTTCACAATCTACAGGAGAGCTTTGGGGTCTGGATTTTTTTTTTCCTGAGCAGGAGGCCTAATGAAATAGCAGTGTGGAAGCATCTCTTTTCTCATGATTTTTATATCGTCTAGCACAGTTTCTGCCTTGAACAATTAACACAACTTTTCTTTGAGCTTTTTCTCATGCTTTAATTCTTTTTTTGAGTGGTTAGAAGTAGAGCCCATTCAATCATCTATTGAATGAATATGTAATTTTTTCCTTGAAGTACATTTAAAAGTGTGTTTAATTTATCATCAAACACTGATTCATCTTCTGAGAGAGAAAATCCCCTTTCAGTCCAATTGTTGATAATCTTGTATATCACAGCCATCTCTCTGTGTCTGATCTGATCTAATTTGTATTCTGTCATATTCTTTCAGCAATTTTAAATTATGCTTCATTGCTTGTGTTCTGATTGGTATTGTGTTTTTTTTTTTCCCTAGGATATATTGACATTCTTAATATGTGTTGGGCTTTTTCTTAGTTTCTGGTGACAGCATTCAGTTCTGATTTTTGAAAGTGAGGTGTATTTTCTGCACTTCAGAGCTGCTCTGAACATGACAAAACCCCACAGAATTGTTTCAGTATTTTTTAGCTTCTCTATTCTAACACTATGTACATTTTAAAATAATTAGGCTAGGGAGAATTGCCTTTAGGTTTTTGGTGAAATTACGTGGAATTTAATTTCTCCTCTGTTTGCCTTTACTCCCAGAGTGGGAATGCGAGAAGTTGCTGATGTATGCTTGTCAAATTCAGTGCAGTTCTTCAGTCCCACGTATGCTACTGCTGGCTCAGAGGAAACTGTGGAGCCCTACACCACTGAGAAGCTCAGTCGTATTCCTGGGGGTTACAGAGCCCTCACAGAACCCTGTCAAGTCATGACAGTAGATTTCAATGATCTGCAGGTAATGATTTTTCTTACACCCTTCTTATATAATCATTTTATGATAGCGAAAGTCCCATACCTTATTTGGTTTTGAGTTCAACTTCTGAACAGTTCACAAGTGCAAAGTGGGCAGAGCTGCACTGAAATCCTCTGCTGGTTTTGATGCTTGTCTGGTTGAGTGGTGATGTGATTCCTCAGATGAAAGTCTGTAATTGTTTTTGAAGGTGGAGTTTTTTCGTTTATTGGGCATAGCTTAGGGAGCTTTATAAACTACCTCACTGTAAGATTAAACAGCTACTGGCCTCAGTACAGGGAGGGGAAGGAAGGATGCAAAAGATCCATCCTAAATTATTTATGCAGTTGTGGAGCTGACTTAGTTTATTCCTCTACAGTTAGTCTTCACAGAGTTCTTGAAGACAGGAGAAAGGCTGTATTTTCCATCTAGCATAAAAATGTAAATGTCAGTAGGTAAGTGCAAAAGATGAGATGAGGAAATTATTCTATTCAACCATTTGATTCCACACTTCAGCTTCTTGGTATCTTAGGGTATTTCTGTAATTCTAAAATCTAGTAGCATAATTTTGTGTATTTAGCACAAAATACATTTGTATGTCTATGCTAAATAGGCCTGAACTGGAAGGCAAGGAGCTCAGCCCCTGCAGCTGAGCTTGCTAAAAAGATGATACATCTGATCTCTGGTGTGCTTCTTGCTCATTGACCTGTGGTGAGGAGCTAGCATTGAATCAGAGCTTAAAATAGATTCTGTTATATAAATGAAATTATTCTTGGCTGCTGCTTGGCCAGGAGTTGCAGTTTCTGAATCAATAGCTTTTCCTAGTTGGCTTGTCTGACATCCTGAGATGAAAAGGGAAATAAGACAAGGCTCTTCAGTATGCTATTGGGAGCAATCTCTGTGACCTAATGTTGTTTCTGCTTCCAGCATCAATAAGAAACTATTGCTCTCATCTGAGAGATGTCTGTTCTTAAGCATCTGCCTGCTGGCAAACATGTAAAGATAATTTTAAAGAGTAAAGAACAGTGTTATTCTTTAAATCATGTTTCAGAAGTGCTCCTTTGAAGTTTCAGTTAGACTAATAGAGTGCTCCTGTCATGAAATGTTAAGATATGGTAAGTAAAAAGGAAAAAATACCACTATTATGAATCACTGATGTGGCTGGGAATCCTTGGTTACTGTTTGTTGTTACTTCGTCACTGGGCAAAGGTGGCAGTTCCAAACACTGCTAGGTTACTTTCAGCATGGATTTTTTGGTTGCTGTTTGTTTTGTGTTTTGGGGTTTTTTTTTGGGGGGGGGGGTTATGTGTTATGTCATGGCCACACCTGGATGTTCAGTCAGTACAGCTAAAAATGAAAAAAAAAATTCTCTTTGTTCCCATTGTAATAAGAAAAAATCTTCCTAAACTTAAAATCAGAACTAAGAACAGAAATTCAGATAAGAAATCACTTAGCACTAGTGAGGTAATTACTAAGACCTGTTTTCTAAACTCCTATTTGAAAGAACTAGAGGGATGTTGCTTTTATTCTGTTTGTGCTAACTATGCAGACCTAAACTGGCAGAACTGAGAAGGCTTAAAATACAGTATAACACTGTTCTCAAACTGAGTTGTAGGGGTCTTCAAAGACATCAGCACAATTCAGAGAAATAAGAAGTCAAAAATCAGAAATAATGATAATTTTAAAGAAGCAGCTGCTGTCTGGTGATTACTTTTTTACTGTTGTTATTAGCAGCAGCAGCTCAGTCCCTCCCAGGCAGGGGAATGAGGTGTGGCTGCAATTACACTTGTAGCCAGCCAGGTGCTACCTGTGTGCATGTTGGCTGGCAGCAGATCAGTGCCACTGGCAGGGGAAGTGTTTACCTCTGCAGCCAGTAATTAAAGCTCAGTCTCACTTTCAGGCCCTAAAGGAACTGTGCTTTTGCCAACAGTTACAGATTTTGGCTCTTCCTAATCCTTCATGAGAAGTCAAGGTGTGAAATATGTGAGAAATTGTGGATCAAGATATAGGAAACTCTGTAACTGCATTCTTTCTGTAGATTTTTGTTCTGTTTGTAGGTCTTTCTCATTCAGAGAACATGTGTGGCATTGAATCATTTTGGGGTTTTACTGCCTATTCCTGTGCCATTGCTTTATTTCGCTCTCTCTTTAACAAGACAACTTGATAAATTGCCATCCTGATGTGCTATGGCTGTTTAAATCTGTAATTGGCATAAATAACAGAAGAAGGTGTATAAAGTGGCAAGTGTGAGGAATAAATATGGGTTAAGCAGCATGGCAGAGAGGAGGGAAAGCTGAAATAAGCCTTCAAATGGGTTTTTAAGTGATGGCAATGTAAGACTGCAGTTACTAGAACCCATTGGATGAGAATCTTGGGACTGCTGCTTTTGAGGAGTAATCAGGAAGAATACTTCTAATACCAAACACACTTCTATTCTTCTCCAACTTCCCAGAAACCAAGAACCAGATGCATTCTTGTGCTCTTGCTTCAGCTGACTACTCTTTTCTTCACTAGCTGAGGAGGTACCAAAAAGATGACTGGCAGCAAAGCACTTCTATTGAAGAGCAGTGAGGTCTTACTGTGAACTTTGTTACCATCCAGTAATTTAAACTTGCCCGTTGTTCAGCCATCTCACTTGTGAGAAGAGGGATAGGCAAGTTCTTGGAGAACACAAAATGAAGAGGGAAGAATAAGAAACCCAGCATGTGGCAGCTACTCCTGTCCTCAGAGCAGGACATGAACTTTTCTTTCACCATATGTATTTTAAGAAACTTGAAGAGAACAAGTGTTGACATAATCAGATCAGGAAGTTGATAAATGTTTTGGAAGGGCTATTACAAAGCAGAATGAGTGACTGAGACAACCTTTGGTCCCTTGTGCTTGACCTCCTGTTAACTGGTTTATGGCAGAACTAAAACATGAGTGCTGGTCCTTTTGTGCTTGTGAATGTTGGTAGCAGAAGGTAGTTCCTGAGAAAAATAAATTGTACATGGAAAAAGACTTAATTCCTGTTGCATATTCAAAACTTTTTATGAGTATTGGAGAATTCATAAATGATCCCTTTAGGGTAGACCTTAAGGTCTTCC
This sequence comes from Sialia sialis, assembly GCA_009812075.1. Classification (NCBI taxonomy): domain Eukaryota; kingdom Metazoa; phylum Chordata; class Aves; order Passeriformes; family Turdidae; genus Sialia; species Sialia sialis. Next base: position 2,100,503 of record VRYO01001865.1, read on the forward strand.
CTCTAGTGAGATTGTACATGCCTGAGCTTTTAACAAGGCTACACAGCCCAGAGAGCAGATAAAACACCCTCAAAGGTATTTGACTTCCTGTTTTTATAATGACTCTGCAGGCCTGTGTTTGAGCAAATTCACAGTACACAGGATTTCTAGAACTGATTGAACACAGGTTTTAAGTGAAACATGTGCCTGAGCATGGGTTTGAGTCCAGCCAGAAGCCTGGCTCTGTTTTTATTCCTTCTCATAAGGCAAGCCCTGCCAGTCTGAGGTCTTTTGTGCAGTTTTCAGTGGGTTTAAATTATGTGTGTTCTTAGATGTAGGTGTGTTTGATTCTCATGGATGCAGGTTGTCCATGTGGGAAATGGCTCTTGCATGTGGGAAGACAGTTTCTATGTTAGTGAGTACTAATTATGATAACTGGTATTGTAGAGGCTTGGTAACTTCAAGTTTCTGTTGGGTGTCCTCATGGGTTGGTGCGGAAATTTTGGATGATTTAGTTTAATGAAACCAAATTTTTATTTATGGAAATAATCTCCCCCACTTTTTTTTTTTTCTTTTTGCTTTGGTCAGGAGCTGAAAAGCCTGGCAGATAGAAAGCCCTGGAAGCTCAGCCTACCAGTCACTGAAGGAGGAATACTGGATGCTGTTGTGGTGTGGTTTGTACTGCAGCTTGATGATGAGCACTCCCTATCTACAAGTCCCAGTGAGGAAACTTGCTGGGAACAGGCTGTGTATCCTGTGCAGGGCCTCCTTGGTACGTCCTGTGGTTTTGCTTTTTGTGGTACATTAATTTGGTTTCATTTTGGGTTTTTTGGTTTTTTTTAAATTTTGATAAGTTAGCTTATTTCAGAGATTAAGAAGTCTAAATAGGATTAGAAATTCAACAGCAAGTAGCTGAGAGGTGATTTCTGATCGTGTTTCTGGTCTGTAGAGCACAGTCCCTGCACCAGGGCTTCTTAGTGGGACTGCTGTTAAGCAGATGAGATCTGGGAGAATACTTTTCATTTAGTTGTTTTTTTTCTATACTGAATTTAATGCATTGTGGAGCATCTCCAAAAAGTGGGGCTACTGACTGGCTCATTTGGTGAACATGCAACTTAGGAGAGGAAAGGGGGCAAGGTGAGGTAGGAATTGCTAGCTGCTACTGCCACAAAACCAAAACTAAACATTCCTACCTTCCCCTTGCCTCGTGTGGGATTCAACTTGAATAATCCCCACATACAGGCATTATTGCCAGTGTCATTTTTTAAGTGTCTACTCAATTCACCCACCTTTTATTTTCCTGTTTCCTAGAATCTTAGAATATCTCAAGCTGAAAGGGACCCATAAGGATCATAGAGTCCAGCTTCCTGCTTCTTGCAGGACTACTTGAAATTAAATCACCTGTCTAAGAGCATTATCCAGGTGCTCCTTGGACTCTGGCAGGCTTAGTACTGTGACTACTACCCTGGGGAACCTGTTCTAGTGACTGATAATCCTGTGGGTGAAGCACCTTTTCCAAATGTTCCATCTGAACTTCCCTGATGCAGCTTCATTCCTTTTCCTGATGTCTGAGAGAGATCAGCACCTTCCCCTCCACTGCCCCCTTTGGGGGTTCTAGACTGTGATGAGATCTCCCCTCAGCCTCCTCTTCTCCAGGCTGAACAAAACAAGTGCCCTCAGCTGCTCTTCGTAAGTCTTGCCTTTCTCCATCTTGGTCACTCTGCCCTGCACACACTCTGATGGTTTGATGTCCTCATATTGTAACACAGATGTAAACAAAATGAGATAATGGGGTGGGTGGGTTGGTTGGTTTGTTTGTTTCAAGTCCCATAAGGCTCTTCAGTGATGTCTGTGAAGTAACTGACATGACTTCTCTTATGCTCTTTTGCCAAGATTATTCTGTAAAGACTGGAGATACTGTGATGATGGAAGTTTGCTGCCAAGACTGCTACTTGAAGATCCAGAAGATTTCTTCTTCGCCTTCAGAGTGTGGGATGGATTTCAGTGACAGAGACGACTTGCTGAGTTTGGGCAATGAGGCTGAATTATGTAATGCTCTGGCTGGACTTCAGACAAGCACCAAACAGGATGGCAGCACTCCAGTGTGTGTGCTGGAATCCACAGAAATTGCCCTGCTGAATGACGTAGCCTACCATGAATGCTTTAAAGCTGCCATGAGCAAAGTGCTGCTGTCCTTAAATCCAAGTAAGGACTTGCACTCCATGGACATTGATGGACATGGCAGCGGGATAAACCTCCAAGAGCATCAAAACAACAGCTCTCTAGGTGTGGATTCTGATGCTTTGTACATTTTAGATGTATCTGAAGGTTTCTCCATCCTGCCAATTATAGCTGGCAAGCTTGGACCAGTTAGAGCCTACAGTTCTGTTGAGAAAGAACAGCATCAGGCAGCACTTCATGTCATTGCAGAAGCAAACCATTTCCCTAAAGAAACATTAGAGTTTTGGCTCAGCCACTTAGAAGAAGAAAGTGTAGTACTACAGAGACCCAAATCAGACAAACTGTGGAGTATTATTATCTTGGATGTTATAGAGACATCAGGTTTAATCCAGCAGGAAGTGATGGAAAAGGCTGCAATATCCAGGTACAGTATAAAAGGACAAAAATGTTCCTAGGAATCTGTAATTACCTGAAAAATTTAAAGAATATTCCTTGTAACTATGTAATTACTGTTACATTGCTTCTGTGGAAAAAGGGTTTTTTCCTTGGATTAAACCTCCCAGTGTTTCTTGCATGACCATTGTATACATTATTTTTAAAAAAACATCAAGATTTCACCATCTCAGATTCCTTTATCTCTTTTTTTTTAATACAAGAATATGAATGGATGATCATATTCCTTGGTCTGTCAGAAGTTTGCAGGATAGCAGAGAATAACGAAGGTAGCTTTAAGTGCAAGGTTAGAAAAGCCCAGATTCATGTACATGTCAAAGGGTTGTGGGAACAAACTGGTCCTAAAGACAAACATGTGGTGTTAGAACAGCCAGGGAGGCAGCAGCAAAGCTGCTGTTCCTCACAGCAGGAGCTGGGGGAAGGAAGACAGAGAAGAAGTAAAATAATGGAAATGGGTAGCTAAGTGTGAAATGGATTTATCTCCTTTTGTGGGCCTAGGGAAACTTTACTGTTAACCCTTGTGTTTAGTGATGGCACTTGACTTCAGAGGAAGAATTAGTGTGCCTTTCTTAAATGTAGTTACTATTCTTTCATTGCTGTTGATTGATCAGCCTTGCAGGTGAAATCCCTCTCATTTTACAGGTGTTTACTTCACAGTGGAGGGAAGATTTTCCCACAGTATGTGTTGGTATATGGGATGCTTGTAGAATCGGAGTCTCTGTTGCTGGAGAGTGCTGTGCAAGGAACAGAACCAACTCTGGGGTTTAACATAGCCCCTTTCATCAACCAGTTCAAGGTAGGAAGCTGGTGAATGGCCTCAAAGCTGCAGCTGTTTTGCTGTTTAGATTTGGTGTGAACTGTGAAAAAAATCTGTTGAAATTATCAAGAGAGTTATTTGTGACCACACAGGGACCTTAAGATAAACTAAAATGGGTGGTGTTTGTTTTAGAACTGGTGTGGAAGTTTTGTCCCAGTTACTGTACAGAAGAGTGACTGTTCCCAGGCAATTGTATTGCCCGTGTTTCAAAAGGGATTAGAAGGCTGTATTTTGCATTTTTGTCTATCTCTGACAGCCATTCCAGTAATTCCTGGCAACTTTTGTGTTAGGATTTTTCTGCCTATTCCCTCTGTAATGGCTGTTGCTGCCTGAAGTTTTGGTCTATACTTTCAGGTCCCTGTTCGTGTGTATTTGGATCTCTCCACGTTACCCTGTGTACCCTTGAGCAAGCCAGCAGAGCTCTTAAGGCTGGATCTCATGAACCCTCTGTTGAACAGCCCCAGCAGAGAAGTGAAGGTCAGTTCTGGGGCCAAAGTACATTTACTCTTCTGCAGCACTGCTTCTTAATTGCTCTAGTGAGCTAAACATTACAATACAGGATTTACTTGTCTGCAGCTGTCTCTGAGAAGGATTGAAATGGTTTGAACTACTTCCTTTTCAAAGAACAAAGTAGTGTAACTGATTATTATTTTCAATATTTTTAGATACAAATTTGTAAGTCTGGCCGGGTCACTGCCATTCCCTTCTGGTATCACATCCATCTAGATGAAGACCACAGCTTGAACACATCTGATGAGTCCTCACACTGGAAACAAGCTGCAGTTGTTCTGGATGAGCCCATCCCAGTTCAGGTTGGAGATGAACTTGTACTTGATGTCCAACACCATAAAAGCAATATCAGCATTACAGTTAAAAGGTGAAGAATGTCCTGTGTGATGTGTGCTTAATTACCTATGCATAAACACTGCTGTTACTTTGTATTAAAGTCTAAATTTTATTTACTGATCAAAACGGCTGATTTGTTGCTTTAGTAATAGATACTTAGGTTCCACTGGTGGACTAAAATTTGCACGGTAAGGGTATCTTCTCAAGCAGTTAGAGGAGGTATTGTCTTCACTGCAGCAACCAAACCTGCTCCTGTAGTGACTGCAGCAGTGGGACAGAGTTTTGCTACTAGATCAGCTGTAGTGAAGGAAAAAAGCATCCAGCTGCTGTACCAGCAGTAAACAGCTGTGGCTGTTTGGGGTAGAATCCTTGTTTGTCAAAGTGTGATTCCACTTCTCAGCTGCCAGAGCCTCCTACATCAGTGTATGGAGATGTTACCCACGTGGGAGGACTGAGCAGCATTCCAGCTGCAGCATCACAAATCAGTGCTGCACACAGAGCATTCTGAAAAGCTGTGAAGCAGTGCTGTTGGGTAACAAGCTGTATAATGGAAGGTAAAACTGGTAAACTTTTTAGAATCCCCCAGAGAATTTTTCTGGGAATAGAGTGGGCTTTAACTTGTTTGTAGAAAGTTGTATGAAATACATCAGTCACTGCAGTGCTCCTGACTGTCTTCTACACGTTATATCTTAGTATAACGGAGATAACCAGTTTCTTTGTATACAAGTGGAAGAGTAATAAAAGCTTAGAACTCAGCACTGATTCTGCCTCTGCAGCAAGGAGGAAGACTGTTAGCAAGATCTTTCTGTAGCTAAGCTTCTTTTTACTGTGGAGTGTGTTCTATGCAGAAGAGGCAATTCTGTGATCTTTCCTTAACAGTAGCCTATATAAACAGCCATCCAAAAATGATTCTTCTGGAAGTTCTGGGCCTGCTGAAGTCATTCTATACTTTATTAGCTCAAACATTTCAGGTAGTTTAACTTATTTCTATCAAGTTCGCTCAGTTTAACTTCAGGGACTGTTAGAGCTGGGATTGGCCCAGCCTCAGCTGAACTTGCACCTGATAAATTCCTGTAATAAAGCTTCTTTTAGAAGGGTGGAGGAAAGATCTCAATTTTATTTTTTTCCAAGGTAGAGGGACAAAGTCATGTTTTCAAAAGATAAAGTAACTGGATACTGTCCTTTATCCAAGGGGTACAGTGTAGAATGAAATGCAAGTCAATTAGAGTAGGACAAAGGTTTTGATGCTACTTAAAAACCAGTGTTTCTTAAACCTAAAACCATGATCCATAAAATTTAAATTTAGCCTGACACAACTAAACCTGGCATGGTGATTTCACCCGAGTGCAGTTTTATAGAAAAGGTCTCTTGTTTAGGTTTCTTGTGCAGGAAGACCTCTGATAAAAACAAAAACCTTAGAGACTGGGTTAGATGTATTTATTGATATTTTAGTAATTAGGATGAAAGCAAAATTACTTCAAGACAAATGAAAGACATTCTAGTCTCCTCGAGTAAGGCAAGAGCAATCCTCAAGACTTCTGATTAAAAAACATGGGAGCTTTGGCATAAAACAGCAGAGGAATAAATACATTTAAGAGGAAATAAACTATTTGCAAATAAACTTTTTAAATAATCATGATAGGTTATGCTGTGGAGTACTGTGTAGTGATTTTCAAAAAAGACAGGGTAGGTATCATCGCAAGATTTCTATTTATTTTTTAAATTCAGTAGCAGTCTCTAGGGAAAAGTACGATCCTATAAGTGACTGCAATTAAAAAAATATTCTCCCAGAAAAAAAACCAAACAAGCAGGAAATATTATATAGTGCAAATAGAATAACTGAATAATACTAAAATAAATTAGTAGCTTTCAAGAAACACTCTGAAAGAAGTAACCAAGACACTTAAATAGCTGTTTTCCTATCAGTGTTCTCTGAACATTAGCTTTACACCAAATAGACATAACTTCAAGTATTAACAAAAAATTCTTCAGCGTGAGGTTTTTGAAGAGCTAGAGCACAGTGGCAACTCTGCTTGCAGCAGCCCTGCTCCCTCAGATATTACTCGTACCCCTGCCCCTTTCTCCCTGTACACATGCAGGAAAATGAGGTTGTTTGTGGTAGTGGCTGCAGTGGCACTGAGGTCCCAATGCAGTGTGAACCTGTAGCAGTTGTTTCCCTTTAGAGCAAAGCTGTGACATGCATAAGGTGATACTTGGGGTCAAGCATGGATTAGAAGATTCTGATTCTTCATAAGCCCAAACATGAATTCCCTTTACAAGGGAATGTACAAGCCATGAAATACTGAAAGCACAAACTCTTGCTGTAGTTCTATTTAAGATCCTGTTCTTCCATGAGGACAAGTGTAGTCATTCACACTTTTAAATTAAATCAAATTGATAGAAGGAGAACCGTTTAAATAAAATCTTTAATTGCTTATTTACAACAAAGGCAATGAGTTGGCAAATCGAAAATCATGATTTTCACTTTCTCACTAACTTCAGATACAGCAAGTACATACTGAGCTATAAAATATGCAGCCTAGTGAGTAAGGCGCAATATTTACATCACACTAGTACTGCAAAAAAAGCACTTAAGATGAATTTACTGACAGCCAGAAGTTAAACATTTATCCTGGAAATACTAACAATGCTGAAAAAGAAACCTAAGATCTTGTCATTTAAAAAATAGTAGTACTCTACTGGTTTGGTTGTTTTTCTCAGATTGCAAACATGCAATAATAGTAAAAATCTGGTAATGGGATAAAAACAATACCTCTCTGACATTGTCAGTTTTTGCAAAGTAACATTTTTATACAAGTGTACTGCTTCTTGGGCTGAAATCTAGTCCTAGTAACTCCAGTATTAGACTAGCTACATAGCTTTACCTCAGCAAAGGTCTTCTCTGGGGGAAAAAACAGCTATTACATTTGAATCCAGGCTATACTAGAAGCATAATACAATCACACACAGACACAAATTTAAGAACACAAATTACTACAGACACAAGATATCCTGCTTTAACAGCTTAAAAAAACTTAAGTGTTAAAGAACTTATTGCAGCCCAAAATAAAGAAATCAGTTTTGTTTTCTACTTCCTTTTTGAAATCCTTCATTCCCCCTCCATGTATTTTAAGGTAGGAACCATAATTCTTACTTTAGAAGGTTAAGGAAAAGAATAGTCAAGGTAAAGTATTAATCCAAAACTTACCATCCTGGCTATCTCTTCTGGACATTAAAGACTTACAAACTATGAGCCTCAAGGACAACAGATATACCAACCACATGATCTGGGCATGGACACTGAGGGCAAGGCCTGCAGGGAATGTTTTCTTTGTAGAGGTTCTTTACTAATGCTTGGTAGTAACTATCGTCATGAAGGGACTTTATTTAGCTATGTAGGAAGGGGAACAGGGTGGCATCTGTACAGAAGCTATCATTTCACCCCATACTCCATTCAGGTATGGAAGTTAACCATCATTAAGACAAGCCAAGTTAACACAAACAGTTTTTGCTACTACTCTCCTTAAATTACATTCCTGAAATTAGGCTTTCCCATTGATAATAGTACTTGTACTTCATTTTTACATGAGCAGAGGAACTGTTTCAAATGTCTCTTTTGCACTAATGAAATCCAGTGTAATTTTGGTACGATGTGGAAGCATTTAGCAGTTTGAGATGATGCTTAAATTTATGCAGAAACCTTTACAGTGTGCGTGTTTCATATCCATGGGGTACTCACAGATGCTCACATCCACTGTAGATTCTGGATTCAGATGTCAGTTACAGCCATACCATATCCTCTTCCTGTCCATGCAGCAGCTTTCCCAAGCTTTTCAACTTTCATCCTTAATAGTACATGGTAACAGGACACATGAGGCAAGTACATAATGACTTCTTAAACATTCAAAGAAAAGGCGAGTTTAACTTTTATCCAAAGCTTTCTCTGCTGAGTTGTTCTCTAGTTCAGGTGATTCCTCATCCTGATTGACAGAAGGGTTAAAAATCCCATCAACTGCAGGGGCTGTTGTCGGTGTTGTGAGAGGGGTCACAGTGTGTCCAAACCCCTGATAGTGACCCATGGGTGAAGATGGCATTGAAGAAGCATCAGAAATTGGGTCTTGAGTAGATGAAGACAGTAAACTGGTATGCTCATTTTGTTCGTGATCCTCAGCGAAAAACATTTTCCTTGGCTGGCCCAAAACTGTCCTCCCTAGAATTAAGCAAAATGAAAAGATTTTTTTTTTATATTTCCAACACAAGTCTTTGAACATATCAACTCTAAAACATGTTAAATTAGAAGATGAGTGTTTTGTATTGGTTTTACAAAGGCATTGTTAGTTTTAATAAAGAAAAGTAGATCTTTCCATTTAAGAGAAAAACAAAGTACATTTTTCTACTTACCTAATCTTTTCTTTTTAAAAGAAAAAAATTAAAAACTAGACTCTAAATCAGTTAAGAATCCTGGAAAGAAAAAAGTGCCAGATAAACCATGAAACCCTCTAGGGATGTAGCTGCTACTGATTTGAATGTTCTCAGGCTACTGTAAAGGTAGGCAATAGTGTGACATGAAGCTGGAAATACAGATGCTGTTGATAGATTGTACAAATCTTACTGTTGTAAATCTGTTACTTACCCACATTTCGAACCTGTTCAGAAATATCTGCCCTTAGATCAGAAATATCCCACATTGCAAGGAAGGAGTCAAAGCATGAGCCTTCTTCCGCTTCTTGAACATAAGGTTTATAGGAAAAACTGTAGTGATGTGCAATAGCAGCCAGAAACATCTCCACACAAATGATAAAATCCTGCAATGACAGAGACACTGACTTAATCATTTGTAACTGGAAAAAAATAGTTCTGGGTTTCTTCTATAACCGAAAGGCTGCAATTGCCCTGGGATACTGACATCAGCTACTTTTCCACCAGGATATTCTTGGCAGTTTTCAGAGAGCCATGCATACATACTTGACTTAAACAGATGATTTAACAAGCAACAGCTCTACAATGAATACCTGCTAGAAGAAATGCAAGGCTAGCCAGACATATTTTACTGGGGCACATTCCTTCTGCCCAATACATGGATACAGAAGTGTTGAGCATAAACCCCCCATGGGCTCATTGGCTGAAACTTAGCCAAGCTTAGAATAAATCATTACTAATTGTAATGTGTTAATTACAGCAGGTATGATAATATTTCCTTGAGATCAGGTATGTCATCTTACATATTACCATCCCTTCCCAGAAATAACCATCTGCTCCTACCTGTAAACCTGTAGCCACAGCTTCCACACTTTGCCAATCCCAGGTGTGTTTCTCAGAAATAACACCAACTTTCACCAGCAATGCAATGAGCACAGCCTGCCTATAAAGATGAATTATTATAGGAAGCATTTGTATTATAATTGTAACAGTAGTGCCAAAAATCTTCAAGCACATCAGTCTTATGTATACAGAGGAAGAATCTTTAAAAAAAACTGTTTCTGTTTATATACTTAGATTTTAAGAGGAGGAAACAAACGTAACAAGAGACGTCATTCATCCCTGACCCTAAAGACCAACAGAACGAACAGAGAACCGAAGGAGTTTGTTGTTCCAGTCAGTCATTAGAACAAGTTGCTTCTCTTTCAGGATGTTGCTGTAGCTCAGAGAGTAATGCTCTGATAGTCAAATACACTCCCTCAATTAGCAGCTACGTTGAGCAATGCTCAAACAGCAATTTTTATTAAACTTAGAGTAAATTGTTTTGAAAAAGTAGTTTTTACTTTTAAAAGTGAAAAAATTAGTTTTGAAATAACTGCAAGTGAAGATTCTAAAATAAGTTATATTCTTGAGAATCACCTTACAAAAGAGCAAGACTAAAATATAATCTTAAGTGAACAAGACTGCTCTCTCCGACATTTTAGTACCCTCTTCCCCTCACTGCAGCTCACTAAGATTATAGGTAGATATTTTAAGACCTCTAACCTCAGCCTAACAAATCCAGCCTTTTTAGCTCTTTTATGATCCGCCCTGAGAGCAAGAAGTAACGAGTAAAAAAATCCACTTACCAGAAAGAAACAAAAACTACCATCTTCACACAAAGGAACTTGCCAACTGGCTGGATAGGGTTCAGTTCCTCACGCAGTACTTTATAAAACAGCACCAGACAATACATGGCAAACTGACAAGCAAAAAAACAATGAATGAAAGCTTTCAAATCTTGTTTATTTTGTGAGGGAGTTGTGTTACACTGGCTCTACAGTTAAAATATGCATCATAGTATGATACATAGTTTTTTTAGAAAAGAGATTTTGGTTTTATGGAATCTTTGCCTGTTTTCAAGCATTTCTTTTTTTTTTCTTTTTTTATTCTTGAAATTCCAATCATTTTAACCAGGACACAGACTGGGACTGTTGTCACAGCAGAAAGCAATTACAGCTCCTTCTGTGGTAGTCACCCATCAAACACAGGGGTCGCAGTAAGAGGAGGACAGAATTTCCAAATGATCCAAGTTGTTATGCTGTTTTTGACTCCTGCTGCTGTTGCCAAGAGAAATAAAACCAATCCACAGAATCCAAAACGAAACTCTCAATTTTAAGGGCTGACATCTTACCCTGACATTATCTGACAGCTGACCCAACAAGAAAATGTCTTGGGCAGGCCCAACTCCCAGCACTGAACACACCATTTTCATTTTTTCCTGTGAATGTTCCTGTGAATTTTTAACACAGAATTTTTAAGATATTGATTATTTGTATGAGTGCTGGGAGGAAGCTGTGGGGGCAAGTGGAGTCACCTCTTACCAGAGAGGGGCAATCTAATGCCTGGGCCATACCACCTCACCCACCAAATAATTAGGGGTAGAAAGGTGCTTGCTTTCTGGAACCACATAGTAAAATTTATAAAAGTTTTAGATTATCTGGTTTTCCAGTGGTTTTCATACATAATATTTAACAGACAGCAATTTTGACTTACAATGGAAAATATTCAAGCCATAAGAATTACCAGACATTAACACAATCACTGTCAACAGTTCACACAGAAGATTCACGTAATACTGATGAATTCAAAGAGCACAAAGATGTACTCCTGATACTCACTAGTTGTGACATGTTGTTAAGTATAACCAGGTAAGTCCATGCATTATTGAAGCTGAAGTTTCCTTCATCATACACTCCCACTAGTTCACAAATTCTGGAAGAATTTTTAGAATTAATCACTATGGAGTAACACATCAGTTCCCTCAAGTGCTACATCTCCACTCTATCAATGAATCCTCAGAATTCAAAAACTCTTCTGGTACTCAAATATGGGCACTGGGGGCCTGCACAAGAGTCAGCTTCCAACAGCTCAAATATATGTATAAATAAAAAAAATACAGAAATATTTACATGGATATTAATTGTGAGTAGCAACTTTTTCCACAGTCCCACAGAATTAACAGCAGACCATCAATGCAAAGCTCATGAAATCAAGCTTTCAGCACCATCATACATGACTGCCTACTGTTCCTTTACAGACACAGGCTGTATTAAATGAAGGCACACAGTCAAAGCTTAAAACAATTTTAAAAATTACATGAAACCTGCCTTTAAAAATACTCAATTGTTGAAGTAAAAGAAAAAAGGGAGGAGGAAAAAAATCTAAAAATTAAGAGATCATAAAAATGCATTTCCCACCCCAATAGTACTTCACATTCTATTCCACTGATTACAGAAGCTGAGATTAAGTATTTATGATTTCAATTCTGCAAATAGTCATTTGCTATAGAGAAGTCATAAAGAAATCATAGGTTGATTCAAATTGTAAGGACCCATTTAGCATGTAACACGAGTCTGCTTTCAAACTGCCTTGATCCAATACAAAGAGCATGAAAATTCTTTCCAGTGTAACTCATAATCATACCCTGAAGATCGATATTAATTATTTATCAGTGTACTTACAAAGCAATAATGGTAGTAAATGGTCTGACAACAGTGTACTGCAAAACACCCAGTTTACATCTAAATAATAAAACTCTGAAAGAGAAATACAAAATTCATTGTAAAAGGACTTAAATACAATTAATTTATGGAAGATTCCTATTCTCAGTAGATTTAATACAGTAAATTTTAATGTTATGGTAATTTCAACTTCTGCATCCAGGACTTCAGATGTTACAGTATACAGTGTGTATACACGAAACAGCTGGATTTTTACAGACATATTACAGGAAATATTCAATGATTCACTTATTTTAGCCATGAAAAGCTTCTGGCTGGGCTAAACTAAAGAGAATGCAATTTTTGATGTTTTTGAAGATTTAAGAAAAACTATGAATCTAAATGTAAGAGACTTAAAAATCATAATTGCCCTAAACACTTTGCCACTATGGCAAACTGTATTAAGAAGCTGCAACCACTGAAGCCCTCACCTAAACAGCTTTATCAAAACCGAAATCTCCTAAGAGAGAGATTTTTATCAGTTTAAGCATTTAGAAATAAACAGTTTAGGTGTGTAAGGCCTTTCATCCTTCACCTGAAGTAAAAACAACAGACTACCCAGTCTACTCCCAATACCACATGAGGTTTGTGGCAAATATTTTATGATAGCAAAAGAAGCAGATTCCAGGAGACTTTTAAAAATGTTTTTCAAAAATAGGAAAGTTTCTTTCAGTACTCCCTGAGTCAATCAATGCATGTTAGCAACTAAGTCCAGTTCACAGGATGTTTTATAGCTCAACTCTCACTTCTCCACAGCTGCATTCAGCAGAGGTTCACAGCTGATCAAACACATACGAACCATAAACCGACCCCGTCAAGCAACAAAAGTTATGCTGCTAAATACGAAAACAAAATGTTTGGCTCTGCCTACACAGCCTCAAGCTTGAAGATGCCATCATATACTCACTCTCCCATAGCCCACGACGGACAGCAACAGAGAGGGGGCAGATGCCTCTGCTGATCTTTCGCTTCTATTATTAACACGAGGTTTGGGTACCGGTTGGTTAAGTAATTAGAAAGAAAAACCATAAAGTTATAGATGACATAAGCTTCATAGCATTCTCGACATGTATCCACATATATTGCAATCTTGGGGTATTTCAAAGCTATCCACTGCAAGAAGAGAGGTACACAAAAGGTTACATGCGAGAAAGACAAAAGGGATTCACACAACAACACTGGTTCAGCAAGCTCTTGAGCCAGCAGGCACTGATCACACAGGGCTGGGGGCACTGGGCTAAGGGGAGCGCAATGCTACAGCTCCAAAATAACACACACACAACTTCAGATTCCACCTACAGTAGCCAATTCTCTGAGTTTCAGACCAAAAACGGATTTTTTTATTTTTAGTGAAACTGTGGTTATGGATCAGCTGTCAGAGCTCTCTGAGTATCACTCTGCTGTTGCACTCTGCAAAGGATATTATCCTTTTTTCCTGAACCAAAAGGAATTATTTTATCACTAAGCATAACTCAGGAAAGAATTCTAGTAGTAAGCCTAACTTGGAAGGTACAGCATTGAATTTTAAGCCAGTACTTAGATCAGTCTGCATCAGTCTGGTTTCCACTTCTGCTATTAAAACAGAAGGGCAAAAAGCAGGCTCCACATCCATCATAAAGGATACTCAAGGACAGGGTTAAGAAAAGTTATCAAAAGCAACCCCAAGTGTCCAGAAGAAGAATGTGGTATGAACTATGCTTGTGACAAACTCCATAAACAGGAATGCTCAGAAGTTTCTAGGACTAGCCCGCCCCATGCAGCACAGTTTCTGCAGTGACATTGTTTTCCCTCACTCCCACAACAAACAGAATTTGACTGAGCTGGTAACAGTAAGAGAACACTTACACTGTCTAAACTGTAAATCGGCACCATCCACAGAATCCTGTTACAACAACAAAAGAACATTTTATATTACTAAAAGTATTTTTAGTCTGAATTAAATCCACTATTTGTACCATAGGTAAAATGTGAAATATTACCTTATTATTGGTTTCTGTAATTCAGGTTGAGTGTAATGGACTAAGTGTTGCAGTATCCCCCAGAGAGATATTGGTATAGTCATTAGCAGAAATATCCCAGCGATAAACCATGCCTTGGTATGAATTCCAACCTTACAAGATCAAAGTTTCAGTCTTAATACTTTAGAGTATTTACAAGTACACAAAACATTCCACAAAAACAGCCCAGCACTTAATTTACTTAAGCCCACAACAGATTCCTTGCTTTATGTACGGAACTTGTCTTGATTCAGTGCTGCATTATAAAGTTTCTGAAAACCTGCAGATTTGAAGACTTTTTGGCTTTAAAATCAAGTTCCAAATAGTAATCAATTAGTTTTCATTTAACAAACTGAATAGACATGCATGTAGATACCTAAAACCACAATGTCTGCTAAAACACAGGGCTGAAATTTTAAATCAAAGCTCTCTGAAAAACAACTAATAATCCTAAGTACCAAAACCTGAGGAACACAGGAGACTCTTCTCAGTTTCCTTTGACGAGAATCTTTCCTCTGATCCCCTCACATCAACTTCCCACGCCTCCTGTTGTTTTCTAGTTTTATTTCTGATCAGTTTCTCTAAAAGTATCAAACTTAACGGTATAAACTTGGATGTAAACATCTATTATGCTGAACATGCATTATGCATCAGAACAGGAATTCAAACCCAAAAATTTTAAACACATTCAAGACAGATCGTACTGTCATTAAGTCCTGAAAATTACACCCTGAAAAAACCTACCTCCAGGGGCACAGACCTTCATCACATTGAACAATACATGCATTTTATGGTTAAAATTTTATTTCTTGTTAGAGAAGCGATGCGGGCCTATGTGTGTGTAATTCACACACCACAGTTATGGTACTACGTGCATGAAAGAGGAGCTTCTCCATCCACAGAGATGCTCTACTAAATTCTCCCAAAACAGACAGAAATATCTTTATGAAAACCAGCATTAGGACTAAGTTTCAAAATCTAAGTTCTGGGATGAACTTATGGAGAGAGCCAGGCTCTTCTTGGTGGTACCTAGCAATAGGACAAGAGGCAATGGCAGAAACTGATGCCCAGGAAGCTCCACCTGAACATGAGGAAGAAATTCTTTACTGTGCAGTGACCACACACTGGAACAGATTGAGCAGAGAGGGTGTGGACTCTCAGTGCAGATATTCAAGAACAGTCTGGACACAATCCAGTGCCATGGGCTCTGGGATGACCCTGCTTGAGCAACGAGGTTGGACCAGATGACACAGTGTGGTTCCCTCCAACCTGACCCATTCTGTCACTCTGTGACTCCTGGCTGACTCGAATTTCTTCAGAATTGTACCAACTATTATGGAAACACAAGGGGAAGAAACACTGCCCTGTTCCTCTGAAGTTCACTGAGGCTTCAACAGCAGGACAGATGTGTCCTGCAGCACCATGGCACTTCTCCAGCCTCTCCTTTCACGGAATGGGTCAGGTTGGAGGGAACCACACTGGGTCATCTGGTCCAACCTCCCTGCTCAAGCAGGGTCATCCCGGAGTACATGGCACAGAATTGTGTCCAGACTGTTCTTGAGTATCTGCACTGAGAGAGACTCCACTCCTCTGCTCAATCTGTTCCAGTGTGTGGTCACTGCACAGTAAAGAAGTTCTTCTTCATATTCAGGTGGAACTTCCTGCGTATCAGTTTCTGCCATTGCCTCTGGTCCTATTGCCCAGCACCACCGAGCAGAGCCTGGTCCATCCTCCTGGCACCCCTGATTTCGATACTTTTACAAACTGATAAGGTGACACATTTCCCTGTCGGGGCCGAGCCCGCTGCCAGCGGCCCGGCGAAGCGGCTCCGGCCGCGCCCCTCACCTCCAGCTTCTGCAGCTCCCACCCGCAGAGCGGCACCACCACCAGCAGCCCCACGATATAGAGCAGCACCACGAGCGGCCGGATCCATCGCCGCCAGTTCCCGCAGGTGCACGGCATGGCCGCGGCGCCGCCGCCAGCGCTGCTCGCACCGACCTCAGCGGGCCGGCAGCCCCTGCGGAGTGCGCATCACCGGCGGGGCCGCCGCCTCAGCTCCGGCGCTCGGCTCCCTATTCCGGCCGCGCAAATCCGTATCCCGAGTCAGCTCCGTATCTCGGCCCCCGCAGCGTATCCCCGCTCGGCCCCGTCCCGCCCCGGCGCTCCCAGCCCAGCCCAGCCCTGCCCAACCCTGCTGACGCCCCGGGGACGCTTCCGCCAAGCGCTGCTTCCGGCTTCCCCGCCCTGCCGGCCTCTCTGATTGGCTCCTCGCCTTGTCCATCACTTCTGCCCCGCCCACCAGGGACAGCCAGGGGGACCTGTGCTCCCCCGAGCTCCGGGTTGGTGTGTTCCGCCCGCCCCCCCACGCCGCTGGCAGTGGGCTGTGCCACGTTCACGGAGCGGCTGGAGCTGAGGGAGCGGGCGTCAGGAAATGTGCGGGAGCGGCAGCGGTGGCAGCTAAAAGGGAGCCGCTGCTCTGAGTGTGCTGAGGGAACGGACTCAGGGAATGTGTGGGGATAGCAGCAATGGCAGCTAAAGCGGAGCCGCTGCTCAGCACGGTCTCAAACACCTGCCTTGGGGGGGGGGGGTGAGCAGTGCCCTGGAGAGCCGCACCTCACAGTGCCAGGAGTGATTGCGACATAGCCGAGACATGGAGGCTCCAGCGGGCGACATAATGCGAAATAGGTGTTAAACTTGCACAGTTTGTTGAAGGATAATTTTCGCGTTTCGGCAGTGCTGTGTAAAAGCTGCTGAATTGCCCGCTGAGCCCGCAGCAGTCAGTGGCAAGGGCAGGCCCGCAGGTGAGGAGCCGAGTTAGGACCGCCGGTGATAACTCTGACAAATGTGCGAAAAACTGCCGCTCCAAATCCTTGCGAGGTTTTACTTTGAGGCAGCACTGAAATGTGCTGGAAGAGCCCCCATGAATGAAGAGGTACTAAGGAACAGGATGTGTTATTTCTGTGGACAAGCTGGAATTGACATGTAAGAGAAGGGGTCAGTTTCCCAAGCGTGGTATGGGTTCTCTGTGTAGCACTAATTCCATCTGCAGAACACACATACTCTTCCTGGTTTTCAGCAAAAAGCTACTTGTGAAATACTGGTAAAAAACAAATCGACAGAGTTCACTTTCACTAACTGCTAGAGCTTCTAATACTACAGAAAGATTAACAATGCTACTCCCCAGAGTTTGCAAGTACCGGCTGTACTAGCAGTATTTGCTGCTGCTGGAAAGACTGATGTGAATTATTGTTGATGTCAATCATTATGTACATTCTGCTCTCATGAATTTCACATTTATTTAAAGGAGAGTTACCTCGAAATATGTTAAACTGCGTTTATTCCTTACTGTGTGTAACCCCATAAAAAATTACTAAATTAAAATGGCAAAGAAAATAGACTATTTTATAATTGTGGTTGGAAAAGTATGTGGTATTTATTATCCATGAATTATATTTTTATTTGCCATTTTTTTCATAGGTTTCATAATTTTTTGTTCTTTTTTGTTTTTGTGTTATGCAAGTGCAGATGCATGGTTATAACTGTGCAGCTGCACTTGCCTGATCATAATTTCCCTGAGAGGTGGACAGTAAGGATTAAATTCAAATTCTCTTACAGTGAAAAATCACAGATTTCCCTTCAATTGCAGTAGTCTTACTGTCAGCTCTTTGATACCACATCCAACAGCAAACACCTGATCAGGCTCTCCTCTCTGGTGCTTACTCACACCACCAACCTTTCCAGAGCATTTTTATTTCATTTTATTAAAACTTAACGAGAGTTAAAAACTCGATCTAATTTCATTTTTCCTTTCCATTTTTATTTTTTCTGTCAGAGGGTTGTCACCAGTTGTAAGAAATGGTTCTTTGTTACAGAAATGCTGCCACCACATTCTGATTACTTCCTTCTTTCTTTTGGAAGGGAATGACTGGGTTTTGGATCTAAAACCATCTGTGAGCAGTAGTTTGGGTGGTAACTAGATGGAGCTTCTCTGTTTTCTTGGTCACTCTGATTTGTGGATATTAATTAGCTAGGGACTTTTCAGCTACCTCCATAGATTCCTTCAAACCTCAGCCATTCGGATTATGGCATGCATGGAAATAAAATTGCTGCCATAATAATATGGGAACAAAATATGGTGGAAATAGTTGCTGCTCAACACCTCTGCAATAAAATTTTTCAGCTCTGACAAAGATTATGGAAACAATTCCCTGCCATACCCCATCACCTGTGAAGAAAGAAAACTGCCATATCGACCATGACCAGAGGTCCCTTCCAACTCAAAATTCTTTCATTAAGCATAAAAAAACCCCTATTTCTAGCAAATAGTATTACCTGAAGACCGCCTTTTCTCCTTTACCTATTACATGCCCTCCTGTTGAGAAGTTAATAGATTTTTACTGAGAATTCCTTATGTTAATTGTTTAATTTACAGAGAGGATTCCTGAACTGTGGTGGTGGAAATTATTCCAGAAAATGAGCAGTATTGCTGCTTAGGGTGTACCTGCTGTAACAGCCACTGTCAGTGCTCATTTTGGGGAGTGACAAAAAACCCCTCTGTTGTCTCTCACCTTGCAACTCCGGCTTTAAAACGCAGTGTATGTATCCAGCTGGGGTTGCTAACATGTCCCTTCTAGAGTTTTTGAGACCTGCACAGCGTTACAGGGAATGCTGGATTCGCCTGTAGGTGGGGCACAGGGTCTATTTCTGGGCAGCTTTTCCTCAGCCAAATTAAGGCGTTAGCACTGGCTGTAACACATCAAACGTGAGTCAGGCAGCAGAAAACCGTGAACTGAAAAATGAGGATCCTTTTAATTGACTTCTGATTTTTGAGCCTTTGGAAAAGCCACATATTAGTAGCAGAAAAATCTCCTATTTAAACACTTTAACCATAAGCAAAATGCCAGAAGTGTTTCAGGTGATAAAATTGCCTTGGAGCAACTGAAACTGATTCAAGAAGGGGAAAGAAATATGTGAACCCAAGTACAGAAGGGTCACTGCCTTTCTTCCTTCATGGTATCAGGTTCTGCTGCAGATGTGTGCTTCCTGCTGATTATTACAGATGTTCAGCAGGCAAGGAATGGAATGGAAAATGAATAGAATAGAATAGAATAGAATAGAATAGAATAGAATAGAATAGAATAGAATTATTTCAGGTGGAAGGGACCTACAACCATCATCTCGTTGACAACTTCAGTGCTGACCAAAATTTAAAGTATGTTATTAAAGGCCGTGTCCAGGTACCTTTGAAACACTGACAGGCTTGAAGCATCAACCAACTGACCAGGAATCCTGTACCAGTGTTTCGCTCCTCTCTTGGTAAAGAAATGCTTCCTGATGTCCAGTCTAAACCTGCCCCGAGGCAGCTTTGAACCATTCCCAGCTGTCCTATCACTAGGGAAAATAAATCAGCACCTCCCTTTCTACTTCTCCTCTTCAGACAGCTTTAGAGATTAAGGGGATCACCCTTCAGCCTCTGTTTCTCCAGATACACAATCATGGAGTTCTTAAGTGCTCCTCATTAGACGTCCCCCCAAACCCCCTTTCACCAAAATTCAGCATATTTTGGTGCCTGTTAAGGGTACAACACTCCATTCACAAACCTGCTTCTTTGAGAGACAAGTCATCTCATCTTTCCTATGGAAAATATATGTTATGAATATGACAATTCCAGAGAGTGAGAAATATGCTGAAAGGTTTTGCAGCTATGCAAAATTGTGAACTTACCTGGGATAAAATATCTTGAGGGTTTTCCATGTGTGTATCCCCTACTTCACAACCCTTCCCATATGAAGTCATTAAAAAATCTCTAAATGAGACTAATGTTGTAACAGATGCATTTTTTATGAGTAAATATATAGTTTTATTGATTAGCCTAGTACTTATGCACATACTACTAAGCTCATATTTCCCAGGTAAACCTGCCCCTGTGAAACTGAAGCTGTTATTTCTTTTTGGCAAATGAAAACAAAAAAACAAACTACACTACAGTTCTGCCTAAAATTGGTTAAAATTATGCATATTCAGAAGCACGTTTTTGCTTAAAAGGTAGATGGAACCAATTGTAAAGTCTTCTGTGTTCCTGAATTATCTCAGTTTTATTAATTGGCACATACTTCCAAATTGCTGACTTCATTTTTTGTTATTCCGTAGAGGGAAGGAAGAAAAGCGCATTCTCTGAGGGATGCCACAGGAGTATTTATGCAATTGTGACTGAAGTTGAGTTTAAAAGCCATGGAATAGTGTGAGTACCCACTAGGATGTGCTGTTGGCCTAAAATTGAAAGTATTTAAGAAACTGAAATGTCATGATACTTAAGTGTGATGTAAACATAATCCCCACAGCATTCTCATTTGGAGATTTCAGAGAAATACAGAATATAGGATTTTATAAGAAAAGGCATGGGATGGTTGAATGATTGGCAAATTTTTTTATCATGCAACTATCCTTAGCTGGCACACTTGAAGTGAGAGTTTCCCAATGGAGTGTCACAGCCATGACCATATTAAATTTATTCAATATCTAACATTAGAACTTCCACAGCTGGAGATTTGTATTGGAAGGTGTGGTCTCTGTGCTAAGACCTCCTGTAGATATCATATGGGCAATAAATGTAACACCTTTACAAAAAAAAAAAAAAAAGTGTTCCATAAAGAATTACTTTTGGTCTTTTTGCTTGTTGTAAATGTAAAAATGTATCAAACAGTGTTCAGCTAAGATTTGTGGATTTAAAATGCCCTATGGTATTACTGAGTGTAAAACAATGTACATTTATCAAGATGTAGAGTTCTGAAAACTGGTATGAAGGAAATATTTGTTGCATCAGTGCTAGAGCTTGCGGTTTGTCATTTCACTAGTTCTGACATTTATTAGTTTTGATACTTTAGCCTAGAAATGGTTTCCATTGTAAGAATTTTCCAGCACTTGCAACTTTACTGTGGCAAACTAAGTTGTGTCTGTAGAAAGCAGATTGATGGGAGGTGCAAGAGAACTTAGGGAAGGGGACGAGTCTTTTTAAACTGTTCAAACCTAGAATGTGATATGAAGGCCTTGGCAGCTGACAGTCCTTTCATGCCAGCAACAGTTTTTGCAAGCACCCAGAATTTTAGAATTCCTTCAGCCACAAAGGGGGAAAGAATCCTCCTGTTAATTTTCTTCTGGATTTTCCATCTTAAAAAACAAAGCATGTGCGTAAAATGTTAAAGATTGCGAAAATACTTCCATGTCAGTGTAGTACAGGCAGTGCTTCCAGTGGTGGTGATTAAGTGTTCTAATAAGCCTTTTCTTTAATTTGTGTGATTAACTGATGCATCAGGCTGGCACAGTACTAAATATGGTCTTTCCAGTAATTTCTTTTTAATTCCAGACAAAAACTGAGTTTTACTGAAAGTAAGTTTTGGTCATGTTTTCTCAGTTCTTTACTCATCAGTGTTGCTAATAGTCTACCAGAACTGAAAAGTATTGCTGCAAAGTTTTGTGTATTCTCTGAAAGATCCTGAATCTACAACATAAACCACTTTAAAAGAAAAAGGCCTGGGTCAGTTAAAACCTGTCAACAGCACAACTCTTCTTCCTGAAGAGCAAGATTTTTTTCTCCTTCTGAGAGGCATGAACTAAGTTCTAGTCTGAGAGCCCAGAATTCCTCCATTCTCATTCTGATACTGACTCTGTTGTAGCCTATGGCAATTTATCACAATTTTTTGTGTATGTAAAATGGAAATATTTGCCCGGGGGCAATATGAAGATTAATTACTTAATATTTATAAATCGTTCTGAAAATCAGCATTATGCAGATATTATGATTATTTCTGAGCTGTGGATTCTAATCTGGGATGAGGCTCAGAAAAGGACATAAACAACTGATGCTTAAGTCAGTGGAATTTAGGTGCCCTGGGTCAAAACTGCAGTCCTAAAAATATTTACACACCTGCCATGAAACCCTGTTGGTTCATCAGGATGAGTGGAAACACTGACAATTTTTATGATGAGGTGCATTTTGTACTCCAGCAGTTCTCCTCATGCTCTCAAATGTACTTAAGTCCCAATAGGACTGAGTAGCTTTGTAATTAACTCAGGCTAATGCCCAGTAGGTGTCCAGAAGTGAGGCATTCCTCTGCATGTCTCCCTGGAGAATTTAATCCAATAGGTGAGCTCTGAAAATGCTGGCCCCACAGTGGAAAAATATTTCCCTTCAGGCTGTAGCTCTGTGCTTAGTAGAGACAGAAATGTGGATGAGGTCCAGGTTCAATTCCCTTATCTGTCTCAAAGGATCCAACCCTTCCTTTGGACCATGCTTTAGTCAGCAGGCAGAAGATGTTTTGGAATGTAGGAAGGATTCTCTTCTCCTCTTCCATTCCACTTTGCAAAGAAAATGCTCACTATTTACTGTCAGTGTTTCAGTCTGCAGTTATGGCACTATTGGTAAAAAAAGAGGAATTCTTGTGAAATTTGACAGAAAATGGAAAAATATTCAGTTCTGGAGAAGTAAAGAAATAGTTATAGGAGCTGGGACTAGAACCCAGTGCTCTTCAGTGAGTGCCTGCTTGTACTAGTCTGGTCTCTGTAGCACATGATGACTTTGTGGGTGCACCAAATGCAAAAAATGTCCTCCATGCTCTGTATAAATACCCTAGCTTCTGGATTCAATTATGCAGATGAGAATCAGATGTTGTGGCACTTGGCTGTGCTGTGCTTTGTCTTCTTTCAGATCTGTCCCAGGTTCAGCCATAGGAATCTGTCAAATATAGAAGGACCAGACTCTTCCTCCCTTTCTCTCTTGCCTTGTTTCTCTCCAGGCTTGTGGTCAGTCCTTAAAATGAGCAGACAAGAAACACAGTCTGAGCCTGACCTTTTTCTCCAGAAGTCAAAGGGAAAACTGCTTGTGATGCTCATTAAATTAGAATAGGCTTCCAAGTATTAATGGAAGAAGATTTTTTGGAGAAGTTATCTGTCTAGTACCCATTACCTAAAACTCCTGCACTTCTGTTCTGATTTCTCGGAACTGCTATTCTCATCAAGTCAATGCCTCAGTACTTTAAAACAACTTAATTAAAAAGCAGTTTTATAGTAATTTAAACACAAATGCTCCAAGATGATGTCTGTTGAGTGACTGAAAAGACAGCTAAATAGGAGGAAAAGAAGAATAAATGGCTTTTCTTTCCAGAATACATGCATGCTTGTGCTTTTATCCTTGCAGGGATGTGTTTAGCAAACATATTCGTAACAGCTTGTGTCTATGACTAGGCAGTCATTGTGTCACAAAATTGTGAAGACAGAGTTTTCACTTGTTGAGAAATGTTGGTGTAAAGGAAAACAAAGAGTTGGAAATGTAAATGGACTTTAATCCCTGCCAACATGTAAACAGTGATGTGTCTGAAAAAAGGTCTTCACACAAAATACATACATTTGTAAATATCTACAAATAGATAACTATTAGTGGGGAAAAAAACAGTTTTTCAATAATCAATGAAGTTCATAAGCCAAATTATTTTCATTCTAAACCAGCATTTTTATTTAAACATGATAATTTTAGAAGGGTTTTTTTTCTGTGCTGCAGCCTAAAAAATCCATGAAACAGACTGAAACCCCCTGAACTGGGCCCCTGGAAAAAAAAAGGAGCTTTTCCATATTTCAAAGTGGCTTTTTAGGCCTCTCGAGTCTTTCTGGCACATCATTCTCAGACCCTTATGGACTGGGATGCTGCCAAACAGCTTTTTTCCCACAAAACTTTAATAAACTTTGAGTGCTGGACAGAAGAGTAGTGCAATTCCCAAAGAGAGATTTCACTACAGGATTCCAAAATGTGTACAGTATAGAAGCTAGCCTCTGAATGAACCCAGCAATACTTTTCCTTGGATTTCTTACAGTGTCTTACACTGGTTTAGCATTTTGCTTTTCTCCTACCACCAGTATGATGCCCAACACTGTTCTGTAAATCAGATGTGCTTATTCTAATGCATGTCTAACGCACATTCTAATTTGATTTTGCCAGATGTGAAGCCATACATATATTTACCTACAACCATATGAAAATACTTCCAGCTACAAAGTGTTTAGACACAGAAGAAATTTACAGGAGGTGACAAAGAAAGAACTACTGCAAAAAAATCCCATTAGTCACCTCAGACTCCTAGTCAGTGCTACAGCTGCTACTCCAGTTGTGGGCAAGAACACTGAAGCTGATTGTTTCAGTTAATTTATAGAGTGCTTTTACATCAATACACATCGATCATTTATGCAGCAGGGGATCATTATCACAAGCTTGGCCATGTTTTCTGAGCCAGCATTCCCAGGTGCACGTGAGCACTCCTGTGGATTTGGCTGGAAGTTGCTTTCACATAATCCAGAAACATTTGAGTCAAATGGTTAACTCAGTTCTGAAAGACACTCTGACAATATCTGAAAAAAGACATGGACTCACCTTTTCATTTTCTGGTCCTGACCCTACTTATTCAGGCTAAGCTTCTAGCAACTTCCAAGAACAGAGTTTAGCATGTAAGACAGCAGTTAATTCCATTTCAGTGTGAGGTTTGCTAGAGTAAGAGAACATCATTACTTAGCCCCAAAAGATAAATTAATGGAGGAATACCCATCATTTACCCAGAATGTACCGATTCTGACCTCAGTTTGGTGAAGGCCTGGGCACTTTACCAGGGAAGTGTAGTTGTATCCTTGTAGTGTCCTTACACCCTTCCCTAGGTGCCTGCTTTGGACCCTCACGGGTGACAGAATTGCTGCTTTAGGTTTTTAGATCCTTTTTGTCATTAGCACAGAGACAGTTCATACATGTGCAAAACAGAGCTGGTCAGGAATGAGTTAATTTTACATGGAGAGTTTTAACTAATCTATTTTTATAGCATTAGTTTTTTCTTCCTGTATGATTGCTTAAACAATTACTTTTACTGTTGAAGGGCCTCTCAAGAAATGGGCTTGTTCACTCCTTAAACTGTATGCTACCAAAACTGAATGTTTTAAATCAGTTATGCAGTCTGAATGCAATTATTTCACATATAATCACACTACAGTCACAAATTAAATCCTTACCTTGTGATGCCTAATATCTCCATGGATTAATCCCAAACTGCACTTCTCTTTCTTGATGCCGTATTTCAGTTACAAACACATCACTCACTTGGTGATCACAGTCACCTGGAGGTCTGTTTCCATGATTCCATCTTCCCATTAGAGAGTAGCTTCTGATTATCTTCTTTAAATGCATTCCTATCCCTTTTCACAAATTGATGCTGTTTATCTTCTGTCTATATTTATTTTTTTAGGCTTTAGTCTGTTCCATGATGTTATTATAAAATTAAATTGATTTACTTACTCATTTATAGCAAATCTTTTATCTTCTAAATCCCTTTGGGTTTCTTTTTAAGTAATACTTCTGAGAAGTGTCAGGCTGATTGTCCTAAAACATAAATTCTCCAGCTATTCTGGATCATGAACAATAGAGAAAGAGCTGTAAACTCCTATACTGTTAAATTTCACACATTGCTTTATTAATACACTTGACATGAAAGGGCTTTTTCTAAGCATTGTTTATATTAGTGAAATTTCTAATGCAACACTCTTTCCACTCCACAGATAAAAACTATTGGTTTAGATTTGGGTTTTCTTTATTTTTCTTGTAAGAATGCAGTTTTGGGGCAAGAAGCTAGCTTATGTTAGATTCCTCTTAAAGGAATCATTTTATAAATTGGAGTCCAGAAGAGGTTTTATGTTCTGGACCTTTGTTCCTTTCTTAAAATTCATAATACAAATCATGACTGCCAAAGCTACACTTGATCGTTTTCTTAATTAATTCATTTGAGTACCTGTAACCATGAATTGCAGTTGCATGTCATAATGTTTGCTGTGATGCTGAGCAAAGTTTGGGTTCTCTAGGCCTAGCTTTTTGTCTGAGTAGTGGGATTAAAAATACTGAATCTAGATTAAAATTACTTTGGCTGTATCTATTTCTTTCTGTAGTTCAACAGTTCTGAAACAAATCCATTGCAAATTAGCCATCAAAATCTTCTATACTATGTACATCTGAAAGTTTAGAATGCTGTGTATTACTCTTAGTTTAGTGTAAAAGCTGCATAAAATCTTTTGCTTCCTTGATGTGAAACAGAAGCATTCCTCTTTTTATTGATTCTGATTCTGAAGAAACTTTCAGAGAACAGTTATGGCAAATTGATAGAAAACTCCTAAAGATGGAAAACTCATTGCAATACAATCATTAACGGGTTTTCCCTTGTTAATTTTTCACTGTTTCCTATTATCACCTGCCCTAAAACTGTCACATTTTGATCACTTTATCATCAGAAACTACCTGAACAATTCAAAGTATGTTCACATAGGAACTTTTGTGATAGGGCAGTAATACTTAAGGCCAGTTTTAGGCATGGATAACACTAAAATCTGAAGAAGTGGAAGTAGTCAAGAGTTGAGCATAAGTTAATTCACCCTGCTTATTGGCAATGATAGATCAACAATAACAAAGGACAAGATAACAAAAAAGATTTCAAGGGCAAACTGTAAGCACCAAGTCAGAGAAAGTAGAATTTTCAACTTCTGATTTCTTTAACTTGTGCATTACATTGTTTAGAAAAAGTTTCTCTTAGCTTTGAATTTGTAGAGTTCTCAGGGTTTTGTAGAGTTTGGATAAGGAAACAGTTAACAGCGAAAATTTCTTACAGGTCACTGCTCATTGTCAAACTTGTAGGATTAAACATTATAAAGTTGCATTTTTAGTGTTCCATGAAATTCTTATGCAGCCCATGTTGCCATGGGCTTGCAGAGCTTAGTTTTGGAAAAAAAAATTAATGAAGTATTTATACAACAGGCAGCTAAAGCAGCATTTGGAACAGATTTTCAGCTCCCTGGTGAGCTCAAAATTGTTCTTGAATTGTATTGTTTGTTTATTTGGGTTGGTCACTCCTTTCCATTTTCCATCTTGGCACCCACTGTACCAAATTGTTGCTAATGCGTCTGGAACTGTTAGCCAGTTCTGTGGGTAGCATGGCAAGTCAAAGTAGCCTCACTTGAACTAAGATATAAGCAGTATGTTAAATTAGTTACTTTCAATTTTGAGACTCAACATGGAAAAAAGTAATTCTGTTACCAAGTAGATCTTTATAAGAAGTGTGTCGGGTTGGCTTAGTTAGAGAGCGCTCCTTTTCTTGTGACATCTGATTATTTGCATGTAATATATTTTCCCTGTTATTTACTTGATTTTTTTATTTGCATACAGAGCAATCGTTGTGAAATCTCATCCCCATGGCAAAAAAACTGCAAAATGGAAAGGGCTGTACATGAGAGTTTTCATACAGTGTTTAGTTAGAGCAAACTGTGTTTTCCCAAAGCCTAGAAAATGCATTCCTAAAAGAGCTAAATATGTAATCAGCTATAGGACATGAAATTTCCTGAAAGGAGGCAGATCCCAAAGGCCTGCATATCGGGAGAATTATAAGGGTTTTCAGTTTGACTCAGGAGGGTAAGCTCCCACAGAGATATTTTTGTTCATATGGAATTCTTCAGGAATACAGCATGCTACATCCCCTGCGGTAATAAATATTGATCCACGATTCCTCTGACATAGGATCTCTACATTTTTGAGACATATATGCTCATGCTATAATATGTCCATATTGATTTCAGTGTAGGTCAGAATTGGTTCAGTAAAACTGATCTGCATAATTGCAGCAGGCATGTCAGGCATACATAGTGTGAGGATATTCCAGCCAATGGTACTTTCCCAATATTTGCCTGAACAGGGAGGAGGACACAGCACTGAGGACATTGACATAGATTATTGCACTGATATCTGTGCAATAACTGGTTTAAGTAAAAGTCACATCTTGGAGGAAGGACAGGATCAGGACAACACTCTGGATTTTCAGAATATCAGCATTCTACAATGAGGATTGCTCCTTGCAAGTAGACAATATTCCTTTTCTTCTTGTCTGTCTCTGTGGCTGGAGTGGTGTGAGGGGAGAACATTGTTACCTCTGACTTCATTTATTGAACTGATTTTATGGGAAACAAAGTGTGCCAAGGCTTCTTCCCCGACCTGAGCATGTGAGATGATAATTTCGTAATCATTCATTCAAGCCCCACAGAATCTATTACTTCTCTCCTGCTTATCTGCAGTGCTCTTAGTCACATTGTCACACTTACCATTTCAATGGGCTCCATCACACATTCTGACTGAAATCCCAGTCTTGCTGAAGTCAGTAGGTTCAGACTTTATCCCAAGTTACTACATGAAACTGAACATTACTTTATTGTCTAGTTTTAATTTTGACTGAGGTCTTCTACTGCTAAAGTAAATGGAAGAGAAGATTTGTGTGGAGCAGGAGTATATTATTAATACACTTTATATGGAAGAAAAACCACTGTTCAAGGTTCTGCCATGCAAATTCTCAAATGATATGTACATACATATATATACAAATATATACCAATAATCATAAAAAGGAACATTCGACTCTGGATTCCTTGATTTTGGAGTAATCCTCGGTATTGCTGTTGTTGCAGTTCTTTTGTGGTCCAGGAAACCCAGAACATGCATGATGTTAGG
Organism: Sialia sialis; assembly: GCA_009812075.1. Classification (NCBI taxonomy): domain Eukaryota; kingdom Metazoa; phylum Chordata; class Aves; order Passeriformes; family Turdidae; genus Sialia; species Sialia sialis. Next base: position 2,129,300 of record VRYO01001865.1, read on the forward strand.
AAAAATGTTAGTCAAAGATTTTTTGCAGTACAGGAAGTCAAACTCAGTAAGCTTCTTCCTTTCTTCACAATTATATCTGAGTATGAGATGTATCTTGAAACTAGTACTTTAGAGAAACATTGCAGTGAAATCAAAGAATCTTGCATTGGAGTTATGTCCTCCTAATCCCCAGAATTTACATGTATTTTATATAATGGAGCATGAAGATTTATTACCCTTACAGTATTTTATTCCAGCTTATGAAATCTGGAGTTTCTTATTATTCTTGTAAACACCTGCTCTTTCTTGAAGAGGTGGTATGCGGAAGTCACTTAGCAGAAGTGGTATGGTTTCCTCTTTATCTATTAAAACAATCAATGTACTTTCCACTAGTAGTACTGAACTGTAGTCATTTGTCCCAGTGTACTCTCTTAATTTTCTGCTTAAAACTTGGCTGTAAAAATTTGTGACTTTTCTGGTAGTGTGATTTAATTGTGCTTCCATATTGGAATATACTGTGTGTCTGGAGATGAATTCTTTATTAACACTGTGTAGATACTGGAAAGAAAGCTTATCCAAATGTATATTTTATTCAGAGGCAATACCAAAGAGACCACTCTACAACAATTGTAGAGGGGAAAAGACAAAAAAAATTGAGACAGACGTTTCACTAAATACGATGTGTGGCTACAGTGGTGTATTGATGGATTTCTAATCTTCCCATCTGTTTAAAACATGTAGCAGGAGGTATTTTCTCTTGGAGAGCTTGGAAGTGCTTCTCATTAATTGTTCTGGCTGCTTGATTCAGTAACTTCTCAATCTTTTCGCTCCTAAGAACTAAGACTGTGAGATTGAAGTAAAGGCCTTATTCTGAGATGCACCAAATCATTGATTTCAGAGCAGTTGGCAGACACTCAGTTACTCTCAGAAATGTGGGCAGAGTGCTGCTGAAGTTCAGATTGTTGTTTCTTTTTTTCTTACCAGTTGTAACATTTACTCTGTTGAGCTTTATTATTGCAATAATAAGCTACTGTGACTAACAGGACTGCAAGGCTGTGACTCAAGTGACAGCTCACTTCCGAAGCAGTGGTGTTTGTACAGGGGAAAAACTGATTCTAAATGAGATTGTAGAGGTCAATTAATTTCATCTTCCTTTGGAGAAACTGGAGATGGCCTACATTCTTTATTTAGTTAATATCTTCCTTTCCCACACTTGGATTAATGATGAGCTGTGTTTCTTTTTGAGCCACGTTCTAAACATGCCTGGGTTTGGTATCTTTTTTTTTTTTTTTTTCTTCTATGCAACTTGAGAGCTGTTTCTGGTCTGCAAATTTTTAATGTGTCTTCTTTTACTGTAATTTTGGAGAATTGCCTTTATTTAGTCTTTGAAAGACTGAGGAGTGCAAACTAGAAATACTTTGCTGAACCAATACTTGACAGCACTGATTGTGTGGAAGAAACTTTGTAAGGCAATGTTAGCATGCAGTCTTGGTGTTTCTTCTAATGAAAATGCGTGCTTTGCCTCAGGGACATTTGAGCAGGCATCTGTTCATACAAATGCAGCAGAATTTGAATTTGTACCATGTCTTCTCACACACTGAAACCCATAAGGCTTCACAGAATCAAATTACATAGTAACAAGATTGCAGTAAATATGTAAATGATGAAAGAGAGGCAGGAAAATAAAAAGGAGCAGCAAGTAATTTCACAAGCAAGGGAACTTAAAAATACTGGCTTCCAAGAATTTGTGGGTTGTGGTTTGATTCTCAGATGTTTTACAAGTTACATGCTTTGATCAAGGTTTTTCCTGCATCTGTAATGTTTATAACATCTTTCTATCAAGAATTCATTATGATGCACCACATATATTTCAGAAATTTTCTGCTTAGAGTATAAGTAGAATTTTGTTCTTTCTGCCATCCTGCAGTTCTGGTGAAATTCTCTAGCTTCATAATTATGATAACTCTGTTCTGTATAATTTACTGAAATTGGACAGGGGTTGATAGTTGGGTTAGGAGTGACAGACAAGTACACACCTGAAACTGACTGTATTAAAATAAAAAATAAACATACTCAGATGTGAGCATAGCATAAGTATCTTTTCTTAGAACCAAGCTAATGGTTTTATCAGGTGAGATTTATGGTGAACTGTGTAAGTACTTTTTTTAATGCACAGGAGCTGGCTAGGTCAGGTCTGAAGAGCAGAGTTTCATATGTAAATAAATAAATACAGACATAGATATTAGTGAAAACCCATGTATGCTCTCTCCTTGAAGAAAATAAGTATAAAATATACCAAAGAGGAAATGTTTAGTGAGGTAGTTTGAAAAAATGCATAATGAAAACAAGGAGAACAGCTGTGTTCTAAAGCTAAGTTAAGAAGTGAGACTCTCAATGAAATTTTACACTGGGTGGTCTGACAAAAGCTGGGAATTCTGAAGTCCACAAAAAAAAGATGAATTTGACAGTTAAATGGGTTTTGGTTATGGTGAACAGACAAGAAGTTTATGAAGTTAATCTGAAGCTTGTAGAATAGACACTGTTATCTGTAGAGGAAAGCTAGGCTTGGTTCAGTTGAGATTAATGCAAACAGCAGGATTAAAAACATCTATAAAATAAGTAGAGAAAGGAAGGATACTTGTGGAAAGTTGTACTGATGCAAAAAAGAAAGCAGCTTCAGTGTGACACCAGAATTGTGGAATACTTTTGTTGGCTCTTTTTGAAAGAGCTTTTTTCAGAATTGAGGGTAGATACTGTACCAGGAGGAATATTTACCATTCTGAGTGGGAAGAAGAGGAGAGAATTAAAAAAGTGCCTTGGGAAGTTTTTCAGAAGCATTTCCCCCCCGTCACTGCAGCTGCCACATCACAACACCCTTTGTTCTTACAACTGGTTTGTGAGTGGGAGCAGCAGCCACCAGTGAAAATACAAAAAAAGCAAACATGGCAAAAAGCTGTATGAGGACCTCAGTGGTCACTGTTATTTAAACTCTCCATCCTTACACAGGCTGGAGAAATGGAATGAGGGTCACCAGTTAGTTTTTTGCAGGCTCTGATCCTTAAGCTTACAAATACAATTCTAAAGGATTCTAAAAAGTACCTCTCACTTCTCTTAGATAATTTACCCTCTTCATTAGTTAAAAAGTGTTGTATTTTCTAATGCTGCTGCTAAGGCCAGTCAGCATTATGAGGAGTAGGAAGATAGTTTTTCTATCTAGGTTGAACTGGTTTAAAGGATGCATTGTGAGTGCAGGTTCATGTATCTCTGCCACATAATAGAGCCAGCTCTTGTGTTGAAGGCAGTAGATGTTGGAAATGTCAGTGCTGGAAGGAAAACATTTAAATTTTCATGACTCATGGGTTTCATCAGTGCTTGTAGAGCATAAAAGTGACCCATAAGCTGTATGAAATTTTTTGGTTAATCTAGCCAGGAGGTAAATAGCAGAAAAAGGGAATGCACACAAAGCTTTCTCCCACCCTGAAATAAAGAAGGAGCAACTTACAACTTAAACCCATTCCTCATGTCTTTTTTCTGTTTACCTTTATCATGTGCTCGATACAGCAGCAGGGAAGATTTCAGGATGTAAAGAGACTCAGTAACTCAATCTTCTTGAAGGAGAGCATTGTCACTCATTTACTATGATTTCTGATACAGTTTGAGGATGAAATGTTGTAAGTGAAATTCAGCCAAGGCTTATTCTATACCATGCTCTTAGGCACTACCACAGAGCACTGTCAGAAGACTGTATTTAGGTTTATAACATATGAACATAGATTTATATGTATTTATACACGCATATATGTCACAGAGACAAAAGCACACACAAATTACACAAACCAATTTAAAGAACCTTTTTTAAAATATACTTCGGAAGATTTGTGTGAATGTAAACATTGGGGAAACTTGTGCAGCAGAAGTCAATGTAGGCACTAGCATTTTGACTTCTTAAATAAAATTATGCAGGATTACATCTTTCACTGGAAATGAAACAGATGTTTGAAAATTTGTGGAATTTTAATTACCGCTTCTTAGCCTAGCACAGAAGATGCTGTAAATTGCTTAACAGGTTTGTGCATGAGGCATATTATATATGACACCACTCTGTTGAGTTCCACTAGTTAATGAAAGGCTACCTATTAAAAATTTTTATAGGCAAACTGAGAATTTCTTGCTATGTAGCCTTAATGGATGGAAATAATAAGGAAATCATAAGTTTACATATATGCAAGCGATAGTTTCTATATATCATTAATAGCATTTGTATGGTTAACAATGCTGATAACCTAATAAACCTCATTAAAATCTTTGAGTGTTGTGTAAGACAGAGAACTCTGTAAGAAATAAGGCACAAATATCCTTCTGCACATCCAGCTGTTATGGACTTCCACATTTCTACATTCACTCTGAATATAACCTCATGTTCACAATGTGAAAATAGAGTGCATAGCTGCTCTGATAATAACCATATTCCCAGAACGCTGTGGACAGCTATAATAATGTTTCACTATGTTCCACTGACCCTCATTTCAACTTAGATTTAATGCAGCTATAGTCTAAATAGATTAAAAGGTTCATATAGTTTAAGATTTAACATTTCAGGTTAATGAAAACACATTGTAAGGTGCCCATCTGTGAGCATCTTCCATTCTTTTTGCTGATACAGATTATGTTTATTTTGTAAAGAGCATTAGAATAAATAACACAGTATAATACTGTATTATTAATACCTCTTTTTTTTGGTATTAATCTGTGCTTAAGTGCCAAATGTTGATGCTGTTTAAATGTTCTATTCCTATATTTGTATACTGAAGTGCTACAAATGTGAACTGCCCAGTAAATGTCCCAATCCATTATAATATAAGCATGTAAAATGCTGGTGTGGACCAAAACATTTTCTAACATAAACCTGAAAAACAGCAACAGCAACAACAACAACATGCAGAACAAACTGGTGCGTGGAGTTTATCCACCACAGGAATAGAACTTAAAAGACAAATGGGCAGAGAGAAAATATAGTCACAGACAGATTCCATTTTGATATCTTCTCAAAAGTTCCAGAGTGATTAATTCTAGGTGACAATCAGGTAAAAAGATTGCATTCTACTAGTCACAGACACTGGACAGTTTCTGCCTGCTTCAGAACAGCAAAACCACCTGTGCAGTTCAAGCCAGTTTTTTTGTGTCATGATCAATATCCTTTTCAGAGGCAGAATTACCATCCAGTGGATCTTAGTTCACAGAACATCACAGTTACACTCACTCCATCTACTCAGTCACCTCTAGAATTAGGTACAATGGTGCAATGTCTGAATTCATTGTGGAACAGTCACTGGGCTTCCTGTTGTAATAGCTTTGTAGTGACTTTTCCTCTTTCATTCTGAAACGGCGTAAGAGTGCTTAATTTTCAGTTTATGCTGTCTTTATGGCTGCTTCGGTCTGTATTGTGATTGTTTAGTTCTTGGTTTTTCCATTGGATGCTTGTTCCATTCATGGGCACTGAAGTCACCAAACTCTTAGACTGGGAGCAGCAACAGCAAAGACATGACTGAAAATTAATAAAAATAAATAAACAAACAAATAAAGAAATATTAGGACAAATCTCTCAGTAATATGCAGATTGCCAGCCTTATTTGTCATTCAGAAATGACAGATAATTCTAGCTGAAGGGAAATTTTTGTCCTAGGACATAAATGATTCTTGTGATTGAACATCACAAATGCAGCAAATTACACCCAGCCTGTGCCTCTTATTTACAAAAAACTTTCACAGTATGAAAAGGGAAATCTTTTTGACTACGGTAAATAGATTGAGAACTGTCAGAATTCATTACATATTTTTAGGTGCTGGGCTGATTGTTTTTTTCCCCTCTTTATAATTGTACTTGACAAACTTAGGGATCAGCATGCTGCTTAGCAAAGAAGAGAAAAGAAGCAAAATTCCCCAGCCCATGACTTAGGTCTCTTCTCATATCTTAGAAAAAGACACAATTGTTTCAGAAAAGTTTCAGTGAACATACTGAGGTGTATCTTGCACAGGTAGGAATAGAAGCTGACTTCTTATCATGTGAAAATGCTCCCTTAAAATAGTTTGTTAATCTGAGCACAAACAGGTATTCCCTAAGTGTAATAATTATTTCCATTTTTCTCAGTAGTTTGGATTCTGCCTATTCCCAGACTTAAAGTTTAGTAGTACGGTTCTGTCATCCTTTGTTTTTCATTGCAGATAAAGCTATTTCAGTCTTCCATTTCATTACTTTCTTTACTCTCATTTTTTTGCTTTCTATGTAACCTTTAATAGGCGGACAGGGTCTTGCAGAAGCACATTGTCATAAGGAAATTATAAAATATGTTTGCAATGAAGGCTGATGACATAATGCATATTTGATTCCCAAAGTCAACTCAGGTGCCTGGTTTGGTATTCAAGCCTGAACATTTTAGTCATTAATGGGATTGTTGAATGCTGGCAGCTTGGTGTCATCAAGAGTGGAAAATTGTTATCAGCCAAATTCTATTTCATGTGCATGTCACGTGCAGATAAATAGTATTTACAAGAGCATGTCTCTGTTTACATTTATGAGGAGTATGTCAAACTTATTTATTGGTTTAGTATTTCAGATAAAGTGGATAGTTTCACTTTCAGCTTGGTACATGTGCTATGTCGACTGCTAGCTGCTAAAGCAGACAATTTCTATTCTTTCATTCCTTTGCATGTCTCTTCTCCCAGCTGTTAAAAATAGATAACAGACGAGTGGTTCAATAGAGTTAGTTAACTGGACATAAAATCTTATCAAGAGAAGCTTACCTGGAAACAGTTTTTAAACTTCTTGCTCACAAAATACAGAGCTATGGGGTTTATACAAGAGTTCATGGTTGCCAGGTTGATACTGATGTAATCCAAGGGCAGCAAGAAACTAGGCAAAAGGAAGAAAAATATTTAAACAGGTCATATGCTACAGAAGTATCCATGTTCCCTTGTGGCTACGGCCTCTGCTGTCACACAAAGTAATTCCCTCTTACTAACTCCCTCAGTCTAATCTTGCACCTGTACCTTGTAACCTGTCTCACAAATATTCAAAAACTCTAGAGCAAAGTGATTGAAATTGTGACAGACAACATTTGTTGAGATTATGTGACTCCATTAAAATTGAAACCTCTGAAAATGGATGCAGCTTAAAATTAATAAACACCACAGTTGCATTGCACAGTGACATTCCTCATAGAAATTCTAAGCATGCAGCGCTATATTTTTTCAGTACAAACTGTTGGCATAGAAAATCAAGTACCTGAGCAGTTCACATCTGCTGGGGTCTTTTTCATTGTATACCATTTTCTTCAAAATCCGGCTCAGATGGAGAGGGAACCAGCAAAGAGCAAAAATCACGACTAAACAGAAAACTGTCTTGGCAACTTCTCGGCGCTAGAAAAAGGAGATAAGATTGTATACTGAGTGTCCAATTCATACTAGCAGGTGATTGTAGGTATTAATGTTGGCAGCAAAGTCAGTAATATAAATAAATTAGGAAAGGATTCCCGAAGTGAAGCTGGCAGACTACCTGATGTACTATTCTTTTTTTATGGGTCACGTTCTTGATCCTGGCCATCTCAACAGAACTTGCTCATCACTGAGGCTGGAGCAGCTGGGCACACAGGTATTGGTATTGCTAGAATATGGCAGGATTCTCTCTGATATATTATTCTGCAAAGGGATACTGCCCAGTATCTTGATTTTGCTATGTGATCCTTACTGTGAGATCTTGATGTTCTCAAGTAAACAGTTCCTTTACAAACATTTTAGAAATGTTGGTATTGCAGCTTAATCTTGTAATACTTAAGAAATAATTGCACTTTGATGGATATTTAATGTGGCTCTAGAGAGTTACAGATGTTTTAGTGGATTTTTGACAATGCATACCAGTGGTGTTTGATAAACTTGAGTTTCATAAAGAGAAGTGTAAGAAGGGATAAGGATTCCACTGCAACAGTGACAAGCACTGCAAGGCTCTGTCATGAAAGAACTTGAAGTCAAATGGGTGATTACAGTCTTGTTAGGCTTTGAATATGACTGTTATAGTTTCCTCTTTTTTATAATAGCAGCTTTAATCAGAATATGAAAAGATTTGTTATTAGACATTAATGTGGACAAGGAAGGAAGGAAGGAAGAGGGGCAAAAGGTGAGATTTAAAAAGACAAGCATTTGTAAATTGTGACATAAAGTCATCCTGCAGCAGCCGGTCTGAGAAGCTTGGTGGGCATTGCATTTTAGGATGGGACAAGGTGAATTCCAGCCTCCTGGTACATACCATTCTAGTTCTAGTGGGTGGAGTAGCCTGTGTGTGGCCCTAGGACACGCTGTGTTGCAGTCCCAGGGCCTGATGAGGGAAAAAGGTGAAGAATCTGCACAAGGGGAGGATTTTCCAGTCAGCCCTGATCTAGAATGAACCAGCAGAGGAGGAACCTCTGTGAGAACTCACTCTGATGCAGAAGGGACTGCTTTAGGGATTCACCTCTGTGAACATGAAAGTTAAAAGAGTGGAATTTGAAGGGCTGATGTGAACGCAGGGGAAAAGCTCCAGATTGTTTATAAAATTTCAGTTAAGCATTAAACATCAGCCAGTGCTGCCAAACCAGCAAAGAGACCTGACTTTGTTCTGTGATAGTTTGTTTGTTCTGTTCTCCTGTTGCTCTTTTCAAAGCAGCTACAGCAGTGGTATAGCTACAGTGCAATAACCCTGAGAAGCAAAAGCCGCTCTTTTCTAAACTAGGTTATTCTACAATTGCTTTTTATATGAAACTACAGTTACATATCAAAGAGTGCCAAAAGGAGGGAGGATCCATGGAGTCATATCTTTATACAGAAAAAGAAACATATTTTGGCAAATCTTTGTAGTTAAATTTCAAAGCATTTAGCCAGTAGTGATTTGAGGTTAAAGAGGAGGGCACAACTGTCAAAATAAGAAAAAAAAGAAAAGGGTTAGTTTCCTGAGCATGCTGTCTTCAGTACCTCCTTATACTGTAATTTAATCTTTTGTTCCAGGTTTAAATGAATTCCTTAACATCATAAATAACCCACATCCTAATTTTCTGTTTCTGTAGGTTGCTGTATTCAAGTACACTTAGAAATATTTCTGATGTAACCCGCAGAGGGAAGAACAACATTTTCAAGCATTGGTGTTTCTAATATATTTACCTGCTTCAGATGTTCACTGAGAGCAATTCTCAAGTTGCTGTTTCTTCTGTTTAGCATTTCACAAGTCATTAGCGTATAAAAAATGGCAGTACATGCCAGTGGCATGCAGAAATAGAAACCAAAGAGCCACCAATCCTTTGCATCTTTGTAAAACTGTAGATAAGGGAAAGAAAAGAGCAGATATTTTCTTACGATTCAATGCAAAATACCACAGAAAGGTCTTGGAAAAGCATAACTCTTGGTACACTGGTATCTGTTTGTTTATTATTGATCTGTTTTTCACCAACATCAAAATAGGAATTGTGACAGTGTAAACATTTTCAAATGTTTACATTGTAAAGGTACATTTGTACCTTTGTTGCAATCTGTCTTGGGTTGATATTAATTTTTTGTTTGTACTTTTTGAACATTTCATTCATGAAAACTGGAATACAGCTGCATGGAAAAGACATGCCAAAATGTAGACAGTGTCAGTCTGAGATAACAAATCTTACTAAAAGCCCGTCTCAGGAAATGCCATTTACCTCTACAGCTTCTGTCCTGATGCCAAAAAAGGAAAATTCTAAATGTCTTGTAAGTTTAATCACCTTTTGTTATCAGTGAAAAGGTTGGCAGTTGGTTTGCTTATGTACTGGGCAGATAGGAGCCACTTCATAAGTGTTTGTCTGATATGTGCAAAGCTTAGGGATGGCTTCCAGTGGTACAGTTACTTTTAACCCCTTGACTGCCATTTCCACCATTTGCCTTTTGTGACAGGACACTGTGGTATGGATACAATAGCAGCACTTTGCTCTGTGTAATTTAAAGTATTAGCTGTGATGTAAGCAGTGTTGTAATTTGTGTATTGTGGGAAATACTACACTGGAGAAAACATTTAAAATAGCTCTTTTCTGTAGAGGATCATGTTTTCAGACTTCAGAAAATATTGTATCTTGGTTTTAACTTTCATGCTCAGCCAAAAGTATGCACTGAAATATGGCATTTCAAATACTTCCTGTGTCTAGGTTATTAGTATAAAAGGGATGTGTCACTCCTTCCCCCAGCTTGTTTGTTCCTAGAGGATGTGCTTTTGTAACATCACAGTTCCCACACCAAATGTCAAAATTCTTATGCCTGAGGATTTTATGAATCCTGTTTGAGAAAGTCAAACTTTTGACATTTTGTTTACATTTAAAACCAAGCGTTAGACTTGAAAGATGAAAAAAAGTTGATACAATTAATATACTAGTGTTTAATAATGTTACTTTAAAAATCTACTTCAGTTGCATTAGAAAGTTGATTTACTAAGAAAAAGGGAATGCTTTTGATTTTTTCCCTAAGCCCCAACACAGCTGCATACAGAATTTGCTAGTTTATATTATGCTGCTGGTTTCTAGGCCACAATCTCACCTCACTCTGGGACATTGTGTTGTGTTGATTAACTTGTTTCCTCCTCCTCCTCATTAGCCTCCTCCCTGAGGAGGGGCTACAGTCTCCTGCATAGCTGCACTTTCCTCGGGGGCAGAATTTCCCCCTCTGGGAGCAGAGCTTTTGCCAGCAGAAAAACCAGGAGACAATATGCCTCGTATTTGAGGAGTTTGTACTGAGGGCAGATGTAATTACTGCTCCTTTTGTAGAGAAAAGGATTACAAATACATGGAGACAATTATCTTTTCCATGGCAAATTCCTCCAAGTCAGGCTGGAATCACATTGCCTGGGCTGCACAACAAAATGTGTACTAAGTGAATCCGAGCCATGTTTACAAGGAAAACTTTGTGTTCTCCCGGTGTTCCAGCCTCCATGAGCATTGCCTGTTGGTCAAGAAAACACACGAAAGGTCTGTGTCACAGCCCTGACCAATACATCACTTCTGGATGAGGAGTTGACCTTGTGGAGTTGTAAAACCTACTCTAAAATGTCTGTAAATGATTAATTGAGGAATCTGAGTTTCACAAAGCTTACATCAAAGCACAAAAATGGGTTGATTGAAGAGAAGTAGACGTTCTTTTGTTTGTCTTGAAAGCCCACATGGAACTGGTTTTCTACAGGAAATGTGCATTTTAAACAAGTTCCCTAGTGCACTCACAGCCTCTTGGGAATCATGGTCTAGCATGAATCTTTTAAATCTTTCAAAGATAGTTTTAAACATGAATAAAGCTCCTATTAAAAACAAAAGCCAATGATAAACCCTTCCTGAAGTTTAGTAAATGTTTATTGTGGTGTTTGTGGTAGTAAATACTATAGTTAAGATTAAAATGGTATTTCCACTTTAATCTCATGTTTGTACTTGCTTGCAACACATTGAAGCACAAATTTTGAAGCTCCATTTTGTCTGACATGTCAACATTTACTCTCAGCTTGGACATAGCTGCAGATTTGTTACCTTAAAAATCAAACTGCTGTGGGGAGGTTGGCACTTCTGAATTATACTGAGCAAGTAAGAGATACTGCTTTCTTCTGGGAAACCAAACCAAGCTATTCTACTTAGAACATTAAGAACAGAACAGTAATCATCAAAGTTAGCATGCCTATGGAAGACTTGAGCTATAATGTTTTTGAGAAGAGGGAAAACTATTTTTTTTTCTTAGGGAGAGAGGAAGTGAAGATTGTCAAGGCACATCTGAGGTGAAAAGCAGCCATTAGAGAAGGGAAGTTTTGCTGCAATCTGTAATTCATAAATCACAGTCTTATAACTACAGCATCTACAGTCATATAGGCTATGGGAGTAAAGGAACAAAAATATAATAAGCTCTGGGAAATTCCACTCCATATTTGCCTGCATTAATTATTTCCATTAGGGAATTCCTTTTGTCTTCTCTTTCAATTATCTCATGCTCTTTTAGCCATCCCTTTAGTCTCTGTAAGTCTAGCAAAGTTGGGGATGTTCCTCTGAAAAAATAATCATCCACACTTTTTATTTTCTAAAATTTCTAGCTTCACTTTTCTCTATCAGTACCAATTCTGGGCCAAGTTATGTTCTGATCTAATAAAAGAAGCACTAGACATTCAAAAAAGAGAAACTTATACTCTATTATGAAAAATACTAGTCCAGAAAAAAATACTGCATTTCTCAAGACTTAACACCTGGTGCTATCTGCCTTCTCTGTGACAAATCAGAATATTACTCTTTCTTTTTCCTAATTGGATGCATCCTTTCTGTGGATTCAGAAATTAAAAAATGAAGGTATTTTCTCATCGTAAGGCCAGGTGGAAAACCACTATACCCCTATGCAGTAATCTATCGATTCTGTAGTGACTTCTCACCCGAGCTGCTTTGTAAAGGTTGATGTGGGTGTTTTCAGCTGTTAATCTGCAGGAGTACAGAGGCTGCACAGAGGCTGCAGGTAGGAAATGTGCCAAAGCTGCCTGGTGCGTCTCAGGCACTCCTCCTGCTCTTGAGCTGCTGTATCTAATGGCAGCTAACACTGCACAGGCACCTAGCTGGAGGTGTGGGTCTGTCAGCTTTGTTGCAAGATTTCTTGTAAACTAAAGGATTATTTTTTATTTGACTTTAATGTGTCTAGCATGGCCCCACCTTTTTCTTCGTGTGCCAAGAGAGCTGACTACTGCATACAGAAGGATGACTAATCATGATAAAACATGTGTTTTGACATTTACAGGCTCCAAGGTGTTGTACCTCGAAACTCAAAAGTGTTCAAGGCTCTAGCTATCCTGATACATCTCTTGATTGTACTTTAAGCAGGTGTGATTTGCAAATGTCGGTAGCAAATGAAAGTCTAGAGCAAAGAAATGAAAATGCTGTAAAGCCCCATTTAATCTGTCTGTCTGAAAGGGAGACAAGTCACTGTGAACACAGGATCCTCTTTGCACCAATGCACGTTAGAATACATTTTGCAATTTAATCCATGAATAAACTCTATTATCATTCAGTATCTTAATTGTCTAACCCATGTGCTATGGGTTCCAAAAAAGAGAAGACAGGATGTTACTTACAAACATGAAACTGTTGGTAGGGTTGAGCATGCAGGTAACATAACTTTCATCCTTGTATTTGAAAGGTACCACGGCAAAGCCAATTGCTTCTGGGATGGCCAGTATGAAGGACAGAAGCCAAATGGAGAAAATTTCAATAGCAGTGATCATTGGGATTCCAATCCCCTGAACACGGCTCCAGGATGCAACTGCTCTGTACCTGAAAGAGACAGGTGTTAGTTTCCAGCCCGAAGTTTCCTTCCTAAAAGATCACAGTTCAGGGTCATATGGCAAGGAAAATCCTTAAGCTGACATCTGAGAATTGTATTACTTGTTTTTTCTGCCTATTCCAGGGCCTCTACCAGCTGTCAGCTTACCTAGGACATAACAGGCCACATGAAGAAAGACAGCAGAGAGCCGGCTGCTCCTGTTCTGCTTGGGTGTGGGATTGTGTGGAATTCTGCTAGGTGGACTGCACTGATGATTTCTAATTAATATAGGAAAGGTTTGTGAGGACAGACCGTATCTTTCACTAAATAACTGCCATAACAGAGGAAAAAACGCTTCTGGGCACACAGCCGTTCTAACAGATACCAAGCATCCATCTCCTTCAGCTACCTCAGCTGTAGCAGCAGTGCTATCCAAAGTGGAGCTGTCAGCTTCCAAGTAATGAAAGACCGGGAAAACACTCTCGATGAAGTGAAAATGCATTTGTTCTGTTTACACAGTTCAATGAACTGAGAGGATCTTTCTCCTCTACTTGTCTCTTAGTTTTCAGTGAGCATGTAGAAATTTATTCATTTTGAGACCTCAATCTCTCTGTCAGCTCTGGTCAGAAGGTTGTAAAATTATTCAGAGAAGATTGATAGGAATAGAATACAGAGTACAATCAGACCATAAATTAAATTTTCAGTAGCAGATTTAACTGTTGTGCTACAATGACTGCTGTAAACGACTTACTTAGCATTTCCAACAATTTAGCAAAGACAGAATCAGTGGAAAGAACCAATTTTATTTTTTGATCTTGTAATAAGCTGAAATTCATTCTAGAGAGCTCTCTGTCATTAATGATGTAACAGCTTCTGAACTGCTTTTTTTTCTTCCCTAAAATAATAGCACCTTCCTGTTTGGAATGACAGTGCCATATGGATATATCATGGCATCCACTGACAAAGCAGTCTTCTTTAGGTGAGGATTAAAAAAGTCAAGAAAGGTTCTTCATCTGCTTAAAAAAAGTCAGATTAAGAAGGGAAATACTGGATTTTGAATTTTTTGAGATCACAGAATTAGCTAGGTTGGAAAAGACCTTTGAGATCATCAAGTCCAACTAAGGTGGAAGGAATGAAGAGCTTCCAATGGGAAAGTTTTTTGAGGGTTACAGAACTAGGCTAGAGAGATCAGGAAAATTTAGTCATTGAAAGGCTTTCTCAGTCCTCCTTTAACCAATACAGTAACATTGGATTCACACAAAAGGCATTTCTTCTGATTTCTTGTATCACACCCCCTTTTTACTTTGGAAGTGTGCTTATTAACTAGATGGAAGACTTGGAAATTCCATCGCCTGTAGTCTCAGGTTAGGGGAATGACAGTGCTGAATGCAAACCCAGGCTTAAGCTCCTCACAAAGACTCCAGCAAACATTGTTGCCCATGACTGGAAGGTGCCTGACCTGCCATCCCCCCTGCAGAAAACAGACTGGAAAGCTTTGCCTCGGTATCTACAGCAGTGTCACGCACACCACAGCCACAGGTGCACTACAGACAGGCTCTCAGAGCACCATTTCTACAGAAATGTGTGCATAAATACTTTGAGCAAATTAGAGCAAACTACAACTTGGAATTGCACATTAAAAATAAAAATATCATCTAAAGGCATCCTTATCTGCCAAGAATGTGAAAAAGGGGAGAGGCAATGGTTCACTGATGGGGAGGAGGTCTCTGAGATTAGAATTCTGAGAGACCATCAAAACAAAGAAAACGATACTGGGAGAATTAAGAAAGAAATATCCAGTATCATATCTTCTCATGAATATCCATGTTAAATCCAAATTTAATTTAAAATGATTTGTCATCCTGTCATATTTCATTTTGCCAAATATCAAATTCTGGTTTTCATTGCCAAATGGAATATTCACAGAAACTTAACCTTTAACACAAATGCTCAAGTATTTGTGAACTTTGGAAATTTTACAATCAGTTGAAAGTTTACTTTCTACAGACTGGTATTTTTATAATCATTTCCATTGGCTGCACAAGGTTCTACCCAATCCTTGACTGACTGATGCTCTTAGCAAACAGGGGCTTGCACACTGTATATACGTTTGAAGTTGCAAATGTAAAGTTTGTTTTGTGCTACCTCTGTAACTATGTAAGTGACAACCAATGGGTTGCAAACTGTGAATCTGCTTATTTAATTTCTTGTATTTTTGTACCTGTTCTTTTGAGTTACATCTGTTTTGAACATGAGGAGATCAATATGCACAGCAGTAAGGATTTGGGTCCTGTATGTATTTTACTGATTTTTCTCTCTGTTTACAATTCAGATAACTCTCAAATAAGGAATTGTTAGCTGAATAAATGTATTAATATTTTCAGTTAAAACATAAGAAGCTCAGTAATTCAATTAGAATTTGCTGAATACGTATTAACCTGCAATTACTTGGTCTCTTTACTCACTGCTGTAGGAGTGATTTGAAAAATAGTGGTAGTAATAATAAATTTAGTAGTAATAATTTTTCAGGTGGGTGTTCTGTGGGTTATGTAATATAGAGGATCTTTGTCTAGCCACAAACCTCCCACAATTAAGAGTGAGAAAGTACTGCAGGGTTTATTTCCCTCGTACTTAGGAAAACATAGGATGTCTGCCAGGGAGCTGACATAAAATACATGCATAATGCATTGCATTTAATTCCTCACTTAAAATCTGTGTGAGATCTGTCTAGCTTTCCTTTTTTTTCTGTTTATTTCCCTCTTGTCTCCAATCTTGTCTAAAATGTTTGCTTTTTTCCCCCAGGTCACTTCCGGTTCTCTGTTTGATGTTGTGACTCCTCTCTTCGTTTTTCATTTTCAACTGCTCATGCACGTGCTGTCAACTTGTACACATACACGCAGTTAAATACTTTGCACTCCTATCTAGTTATAACATGCTTAAAGCATTTCTTTCAGAAGGACATCTTGTCTGGATCTGAGAACATCAGAGGGTGCTTTTGTTCCCCTATTCCTTCTAACTTAGATTAGAAATTAAGTGTTAATTAGAAAATTAGGTGTTCAAATGGCCCCGTAATATAACAAGTGTCCATTGTACAAGTATCATTAGCCCTTTGTAAGAGTGAAAAGCAATGCAGGAAACATAAGGGACAAGATCAAGCAAGTATGAAGCAGTCACTGTCAAGATAAGTGCCAGGACAGCTCCTAAATGTCCCTACTATTGCTGATACCGAACTGTTCTGCTTCGTTGTTGGTAACCACAGCTGTTCTTCATTTTATGCCAATATATTAATACAATAAAACTCTTAGAGCTTTATTTTAGTGGCAAAATCTATACATGTCTCATATACTTACTGTGAGTTGGTCCTGACAAAAATATCTATTTTAGGATTACTGTTCTATGCAATGTTTTGCAGAGGAGGCAAAAAGAGTGTGTATACACATGAATTGAGATCTATATCTTCACTTTTCTCCTTCAACCTATTTCATCATCAAAATCATTATCAAGACATAAGCTAGGGTAAAAACTCAGGCAGGGAAATATCCTTCCTCTTAGTCACACTGAGGCACTGTTTAGAAAAAGAGACATTATCCTCACCATCATGACCCAGAGTTTAAAAATGCCTGAAGGGCATCTGAGGCAACTTCGAAGTGAGCTTCCTCCAAAGGGTGAGTGGCTGGCTTTCTGTCAGCCTCTTAAAACCCTCTCCACATGAGAGTGGCCATTGTTCCCCTTGGGCATGCACAGTTAAACCTTAATGCACTGTCAGGGCAAGTCACTCCAGGGCACTAGTAATGAGGGGAGTTTCACAATAGGATGTAGTTAGCACAGGGATTTTCCTGATAGCAAAAAAAAGAATCTTGTTCTAACTTAAGGCTGTAGTCTGCAACAGGGACAGAGAGTCATCAATGACTGAAAATATGAAGCTCTGCATTCACTCTACCTACTGACTCCATCTTTTCTGTGTCATAGAATGCAATATATAGAGACCCAAAATAATTATATGATAAACAAGATAGCTTTCAGGAGCTTTTTTAAAAAGCAAGAATTAACTTGCCTATAGACCAGAAACAGTCCAACTGTGACAGCACACCATTTCATATTTACTAATTTTCCATTCTAGAAAGCAACCATCAGCTGATGTGGAATTTTGTGTTAATGTGCCCGACATTCAGTGTCCAACCTAATTTACTGAAGGTGCTTTTGAGTTTTCAGTTCTTGTTAGCCAGTATCAGAATCTGGCTCTGTACATCTGTTTTCTAACACACATCCTCTGCAACCACTTACTAGAGTAGCAACAGATGATAAAGAATATGTCCTTGGCAAAGTGTCTAAGTTAAGGGAGGAAATTATATAGTCTGAGTCTGATCCCATACCAGACTTTATACTCAAATGGAAACAGCATTTGGTTGTTGTGAGGATTAGCAAATCTGTCCTTGTAAAAATATCTATGCATCTACAAAAAGGTAGCTTCAGCTGAGTTACTTCAAATTTTAAAAAATTTACATAACAGTGGAACTTCATCTAGTGAAACTACAGTTGTCTGAATCTGTCTAACAAACTGTCTGTTTCATGTGCTTGATATATGATTTATTTCCTAGAGTGCTCCATGGGATTTTATTTAATGGTGGGCAGATATTGTTTGAGAAATAGAATGCAGTAAGGAACTGTATTTCGGGTATGAATACTACTAAGTGATTTACCCACTGCAAAACTTGTACATTAACTTTTTCTATAAAGCCCAACCAAGATTAATTTTAAAGCTTCTTTGCATCTCTGTACTAATACACTTACTGCTTTTTATTTAACAGTGTTTTCTGTATTTAGAGGTACTGATATTTTGGAGTAGAACACAATGAAGTAACTCAAGACATAAAAACAACTTTTACAGAAGTTAAGCATTCATCTGCCATTGCATTTTATGTATTAAGAAAAAATAGCAGAGGCATTAATTTTCAAATTATCAATGTCAAACTATCAAAGCAAGTTTCCAACATGTTTTCCAGTAGAGCTCTGTTACTTTTGAAAGTTATCAGAATAAACCCTTGTTTATTGTCCATTGGCCATGAGTTGAAAACTAGTTTTGAAGCCTAAATATTATTAACTTGTTGACATGCAAAACAATCATGAGTTCATATGAAAGAAAGAAATCTGAATACTCAGTCAAACCCCAGTGAATTTTTGTTTGGGAAAAGAAGTTGAAATAATGCTTTACCAGAGCTTTTAAATACCTTTAAAAAATATGTGAAGTTCATTAGTCCAAGGACTTACTATATTTCGAGCCACAAATGTGGTGCTTGGTGTTAGTCAGAATACAAAAGACCAGAATCTAAGTTAGATCGATATTGTAATCTGTCTGCTAAGAGGACCATGCTTAGTGCTCCCAGATTTAGGAAAACTGCACATGCAAGAACAGTGCCAAAAGAGTAAAACATACTGTACCTGTCCACACTAAGGGCACACAGGTTAAGGACTGTGATTCCCACTGATGCCTTCTGGATAAAGGGAAGGAATTTGCAAAGAAACTGTCCAAATTCTGTATTTCCAAAAGGCCACTTCTGAGCGAGGAGCTAAAGAGAAGATACAAAATAATCAGAATATTTCAACAGTAACCTACCAAGTATGTCACAATTGTAGTTATTTCTTGTTTTAGGCACAGCCATTGTAACTTTGAATTTTCCGTACCTCAAATATATCCTTAGTAGTGAGTGAATCTGGGAAAAAACTGCTACTGTGGAAGCACAGAAGTTGAAAGTTTACACTTAAATGTTGACCTTGTGCTGTTGCAATAGTAAATTGCATTGTTAAAAGTTTTTGTTTTTTTTTTTTTTTTTAAATTATTGTGTATCTGCCAGCAGTACTGAATAATGAAAATCTACCTCAAGCCTATCATAAATGGTTGTGATTGCTATGTCCCAGAATCAGGCAGTCAAAACATAACTCAGGGTTCATAATGAAGTGCCCCAGAGCCAAGTCCTGGTGCTGCACGCAAGTAGATTCTTGTCATCATAAATGTACCATTGTGTAATTCATGGCAGTATTCAGTGCCAGACTCTGAGGAGTGTGAAGAAAACACTGTGCATACATAATTGGTTCCATATTACATTTTAAGGGACAACCATGCAAACATGTGGGCTGTGCTTCAAGGCAACAGAAGGGCATCCATTGGAACGATGTGAGTGGTATTTTAGAGTAGTATTTAGAGTAGTATTTCCAAGGAGACGTTTACATAATAAGTATTAGTACAGTGATTTATGCGCACAGTAGTGAAGAATTAGCATATAAATAGCAATATTTCTAGCTATAAGTGTTAAAGCTTTGAACATGTCTTTGAACTGAGCTTTGATATCAAGTATGCACACAAAACACAGGACACAAAATTACTCAGGATAATCAAATCTACAACTGGCTGCAGAATCACAGAAAATCACCCTTTACTTATGTGAACAGTAAAATGGCAGGTTACACTCAATATAAGTATAATAAATGAAAAATTATTGAGTCCATACAAAATACTTAGCTATTTTCACTCAAGTAAGGGATATTTCAGCCCTCATGAATAATTCTTTTGAAAAAAAATGTCACCAAACCTTCTCACTCTTGCACTACCATTTTGTTCATCTTCTCTAAGTCTCTGCTGCAGTAGGATGTTCATGTTTTGAGAGTTAGCTTTGCAACCACTAGACTAGAAATACTTTTCAGTAGAAAATTAGGTCCTGGAACACACTTATCTGGTAAAAGTGGGTGTATTCTAGCTATAGAATTAGAAAAACAAATTCTGGTTGTAACTCAGGACTGTAGTATTCAAAGTAAATATTTTATTTCTATTTAAATTAGTGTTAAATTGAAGCATGCTAATAATCACTGCCTTTAGCAATATGAATGTTAACTGTGGGAAGTTCAAATTCACATCTGCCTTTATCTCAGTTAAGGTAAGTGTTACCTTTCTGGTTTTCCATAGCATGAGTTTTTCAGAGAACTTTGCTGCGGAGTACGCAGAGTACGCAGAGTACGGATGTTTATCACAGAATTCTAGATTAATAGGGATTAATCTTCTCCTCATAGTCCTGCTGTGAATTTTTGTACCCCCTCTGTTTTATAGTCATTCATCACAATGCTGAATTACTTGTGATTTTGTCCCCAAAATGATACCTTAAAAATGCTGGAAGCAGCTATGCAGTGCACATTGTCTGTGGCACTCTAGGACTATATTAATGCTGTGATTTAATTACCTGTATTTCAGGACAGATTTTAGCAACTCGCAGCTTTAAGCCAACTGAGTGGAAACTGTGGATTAAACTTCTGTGTGCAAGCACCTTTGCTATGGTATCCCAGTTTAGGGTAGTCACATTTGACGAAAGGAAATTCCCCTTTTCTCAAAAGGTTAGGGATTGAATTGCTAGGATTGGTGATTTAAATGTAGTCAGTACCTTCAGGAGCAAAGGTGTTAAGTTTATATCTGCAAGCTCTTGAATAGGCCCTCTGATTCTATCTGTATGTATAGACTGAGTGAAATACATGGAAAGCTCCAGAATTGTTTTCCAGATAGGTTTGCAATAGTGTAACACGTTTGCAGAGCATATTCTGCATTTTGCCTAGAAATCTCATATTAGATTTTAGTTTTTATCAGAAAAAATAAAAAAGTTGAAAAAGGAAGGTATCATCTGGACCCATAGTAATTCAACCATGATGTAGTCACGTGGAATTTCAGCTCCAAACTCTTGGCTGGGTTTGGGTAAACTCAGAGTAGTTCTCAGGCTGGGAAGGGTAAATTACAAACGGCACTGCCACAGAAAAGCAGCTCTAGCAGACTTCTGTCAATCCCCTGTGCCAGCCAGAGTGCCATTTATCATTACAGATCACACTTCAAAAGGTAACTGAAAGCCACCTATTCATTTCAGTGCTCTGACTGTGGCTGTAGCTACACCAGCAACAAAAATGTACAAGCATTTTGTAGTGACTGCGAAACTCTCTTATTACAAGGCAAATATTAGCTTCAAAAAGAAAAGTGTTGTACTTGAAAAAGGTTCAGTAACTCATTACTCCTCACGGGGAAGCTTTATCATGCTTCCAGCATGTATGCTTCAACCCCACACCCCAGGAAGCCCTCCTTTTTTGAGATTAAAAGTATTTTATTCCTTTTGTTTCTTACACTTTCCACTAATTGAAGTAATATCCATACCAAATCATTTGACATTCTTTTCAAGTGGATTTTAATCAAAATCCCTGGGACCAGAAATAAGGTTTTTTGATTTCAAGATTCACTTTGCAATCATTTCTGCGGGTGTACTCCATTATCACTCCGCATCAGCTATGCATTCATTACTTCCCCTTGGATCAGATGCCAATTTTTTTTCTTCTATAGATATTTTTAGTTAGCAAATCTCACCCAGTCTTCAGTTTTGCTAATTTTTGCATCAAAACAAGTCCGTTTCCCTCTGTTCTGCCCTAGCATGGTATGGAAATTTCAGAAGGAAATAATAAATTTATTTCGTATTTAAGAAATGAGCCCAGGAATTTAATTTAATTAATCCTGATTTATTTAGGTACAATTATAAGAACTGAAACTACTAGCTTTGCTCTTTGAGTGCTTTTGCATATTTTAATATCCAAACAAAATGTTTATGAAATTCTAGAAAATTACGTTTTCTCTCAAGGCTCTAGGATAGAAGAAATCAGACTGATTGCTCCTACTTGTGTCCCAGTTCTCTATGAATTGTGGAAGTGGATTGTGGATTGTGCATTTGCAAACCCACTTACAAAATCTCTGAGGTTTCAAAATAAGACATGTGGCAAAGGAAATGCACTTTTCCCTTGCGCAGTTTGCAACTTAGGAGTTGCAATTGTGGTGCAATTCCTAGAAAAGTGTGGTCAACATGTATTTTTGCATTGAAATCAGAAATCAAGAATGCTCTTTAAATACTCAGCACAGTGACCAGACAGCCACAGCTTCCTTGAGCATCCTCGCTTCTCTGCTGCTTTATATGGCCTCTGTGCCCTGAGCTGTGGCTGAAGACAAACAAGACATCAGCACTGAGAACATTCCTTTGCAGTGATTTTTAAATGTCACTCCGTTGATTTTATTCTGCTGCTGCTATTTTCTAACCCCCCTCAGTATGGTAGCTGATCTACAAAACATCAAGTCCCACTGCGCATCCCAAGCAATTTATATAAAGTCTGAAAGACAGAATGTTGTAACTCCACCACATGAGTGTTGGCCAGAGCATGCTCATGTGCAGCCACTGTGTTTATCTCATGCCAGGCTGATACTGTGTGCTTGCAGGCAGATGATGGTCCTGGAGCTCAGCCCAAAATACACGGACTTGGTTGGGTGCTGGATATGAACCGGCTCTGAGCTGCTCTGTTAAAACTCCTTCAGCTCAACAAGTACATGTCAGGAGATCCCCTCTCTGCCATGTGGCATTGAGGACGGCAGCAAAGGCATCATACGTTTGCTGCTCTGATCTCATCCTAGTGCTCTAGAGACTGCCTCTTCCTATATCCACTTGGGACCATAGTTGTGCTGACACGAGATGTTCTCCCGAGAAACTGAATTGTGCTCCTTACACATGGTGCTTGCCCCTCATGCTGCTGCCATCTAGGACACTCTCCTGAGTTTCATGGTATTTAAATGTTCCACGATACTGCTGGAACAACTCTGGCACAGCCATGGAAGTCGGCTTCTATTCTGTCTTCAGGAAAAATAGAAATACCTTCTTTATTCTGCAACTGAAGTTACACTTGTGCAGTGATGGAGAAAGGCACCAAGCCAGCAGATTTGGTCTGTATAGACATGATCCAGTTGTACAAGTGGATAGCAATATCAATGGGGACCAGGAGTTACAAAACCAGTGTAATCTGGGGTGACTGTCTTTCCTTGCCACATAGCCCAGAATGAAAGATAAGGGAAGTTCTTTTGGTTTTGTTATATCAGCACATTTGGTCTTGCTGGGGGTTTTTTGTTTGGTTTTTTTTTTTGTAGTTTTCTGGGTTTTGGTTTTTAGGGTTTTTTTGAGGGGATTTTTTTGGGGTTTTTTAGGGGTTTTTTGTTTGGTTTTTTTTTGTTTGGTTGGTTGGTTGTTGGGGTTTTTTTGTTTCTTTGTTTTGTTTTGTTGTTTTTTTAAGGCTAGTTTCCTCTAGGAGATATTGAGCTGTCTTGATCACCTTAAATTGTGTTCTACAATTATATATGCCCCTATCATGCTCGTCTGCATGGACCAGACATGATATCTGGTGCTTTGGGTGGAATCCAGGTGATACCTGGCTCAGCACAGAAGTGTCTAAGTTCTGTACCACTGAGCTGACTGTATTAAGTGACAAAAGATGATGATTCTGACTGAAGTGTCTCACCTATCTCTGATCTGTAAGATTGCTTAGTTAGGAATAAGGATGAGTCCTCAGTAGTGGTATTTTGGTTGTGGTGACTGAAATAGCACCCTTCTGTCCTCATGACATGTCATAGGGTAAGAATTCATTGAACGTTTTCTAGCCTTTCTCTTCTTTCTAAAGCACACATATACAAGAGGGAATTGCATTGCTGGACAAAGCTCATCCATTTCTTGCTTCACAACTCAGCTGTGCTCCACCACTTTGCAGAAAAGAGAGAGAGCTGTAAGGGCGGAGAGGAACAAGCCTGTCTCTAAGTATTCTTTCCCACTGCTGAAGTGATAAACCTCAGATTTTGAAAGGACAATGACTAGAGGAAAACAAAGAGTAGAGGAAAGCAAGAACGAGGGTAGTCTTTATAATGCAGGGCATAAGACCAATATTGAGTCCATGGTAAGATGATTGCTCAAGCTTCTGCCAGCTTTGGGATCATTTGTTCATTTCCTTATACTTAGATTCACAACCCAGGCATGCTAGAGAAAACATGCTGTATCTCTTCAACTCTTCTTTGCAGGAAATACATTCCTGTTTTTGATACAACCAAGAACTGTCTTTTTCCCACTTTGAGCGGATAAAAGACTGACTGATTTTCTTCTTGGAAGGAAGAAAGGTTATGTGGGGATGCATGAGAACCATCAAAGAATTTTCTACTCTGAATTGCCCTGCCACAGCTTTTCCTGCTATTTTGCTTATCCTAACCCAGCTGAGTAAAGGTGAAGGTAGCAAAAGGTCTCATGCCATTCACTGCATGCCTACGGTGTTTTTCTCCTGCTTAGACAGCTATGGAAGGGAATGTACAGTTGTTACACAAGGGAAAATAGATTATACTTCAAGAGATCCTGAAAAGTAAGGAAACAAATACCCTGGTTTTGCAGCAGAGCATTCTGTTTCAACTAACTGGAAAAAAATAAATCCTAAGGTTTAGGTTCTTGTTAAAATGCTTATATTTATTACAAAAATCTGCTTAGCAGTAAAGCATTCCTAACAACTCTAGGCACCTCCCCTGTGGCATTTTTGCTGTTTACAAAGCAGGATTACTTTCCATGGTGTTGGCTATCTTCCCATCCTGTTAGGTAAACTGTTTCTCAAGCTGGGCTGCTCTTCTTCAGGGAAATGAGCTGCAAGGTGTGCTTATGTGCATGGTGATTTGTTGAAAGGAATTTTTTCAATCCCTGGGCATAATATTTCTTTTGTTATTCTTCCAGCTGTGTTTTCTTTCGCGTCTTGCTAAAAAGGGTGACAGGATTTCTAAGAAGTTACTGCAGAACCGGTAAACCCTGGGTATGCGCAATCAAAACAATTCCTTGTTATCTGTAGAGTTCAGCTGGTTGAGAAAAAAGACAGAAAACACACTAAAATATTCACTTAAACCTAGAGTCTCTAAGTATTGTACACTATTTCAAATCCACAGAGCAGCAAGGCAGGCATGAGATGAGGAATTGAAGAAGAGGGAGGAGCTGTGCATTGATAGGAACATATGTCCCACTCCCCAAAGAACAGCCATGAGTTAAAGGCTTGAACTAGGACCTAGAATATAAAATCCCTTCCTTAACTACTACCCTGGTATGCACATTAAACACATTCTCCTGGGAAGCTGCAGTTGGCAAATAGAACAGATTCCTGATGGATTTCCGTTCCCTGCTCCATTTGGGGGAATTTCTGCCTTCGGGACTCAGTGATCAATTCCTGTGCTACCTCTGGGTTTCTGCTGTGTTCAGTCACTACATGGAGACATATACCCAAATAACAGGTCCTGCTTGGAGCAGGTTCTAAGGATTTCTGCATCACACTGGGCTACCCAATCATTGCTTCTTGGAATCCCTGATAAGAATTTCTTGAAAGCCAGAATGTGGTTGTTGAGTTGAGGCCTCAGAATTTCCTACTTGTGTTGTTACTTCATTGAGAAATAGACACTATACACATGAAAAATTCTGCCTTTAAAGAAGGGCTTCTTTTCTAAATGCCCTTAACTTTTTATGTACTGTTGGCTTGGCTTTTTTCAGCTTTGGCACAAAGGATGCCACTTCTATCAGCTACAAGATCAGTGTCAATGTGATTAATTATTGTCCCCATGTAGGTCTAATTAATAATTTTGTTGGTAAACATATTCAGATATGCCAAATAATTTTTGATTCAGAAGGGATTGTGCTCTGATGTTACAAATTGTCTATGACTAGAAATGCCTTACCTGAGTCTTCCTTTGCTGAAGACAAAATGGGTAAACATGTTTGCTTGCTGTCAGTTACCTTCTATATTTAGATTTTTTAATGTTCTAGGTGCACTACTCAGATTTAGATAAGGTTGCAACTAAAGTAAATATGAATGCCAATTAAGTAACCAAAAATCCCCCTGTTTTACTCAAGAAAACATCTTCTTGAGCTGTCTGAGTAATGAACACTTGCTTTTTTCCTGGGTAGATGTCTTCTGCTTTAAATACCAGTAAAATTATCAGGAAAGTGTTATTAAAAAACAGGTACAAAGCTGCCTAATTTGCTTCATCCACTTTATAAACTAATGGTTCAGGGAGCTAAGCATTTTCTGATCTAAGACAATGCAGTTTATGTAGGCCGGTTTCCAAGGAATAGAGCTCATTTTTATGGTTTTCTTTAAAGCCCATAAAACTGGAAGCAGAGACAGAACAGGACTTCCCAATAACAGTGAAAATTTTGCCATTTAAAAGGTGAGAGCATTGGTCTAGAGTGTTTCAAGCTTCATGAGCTCAGGGAAGAACAGTGGACAGCAATGTTTGCAGTGAGTACCTGTTCCTTTTGCTCTGCTAAACTTCAGCCATGAGAGCAGCAGCAGGAACATCCATAAGGGTTTGCCTGAGCTCAGAGCAGCCAAGGCAACAGTGGTGCTGTGGATGGATATTCTGCTGCTGCCTTTGTACAGCCTTAGGAAACAGTGTAAAGCTTTTATGGAAAGCAATCCTCTAAAGAAGTTTCTTTGCATTGCATCTGAATTTATTTGCTAAAAAATACACATGGGAGTGATGGGTAATGCAGGTGATGAGCAGCTTTCAGTTATGTGCTAATGCCACCTGATACAAGAAAAGGGGCCCATCTCTTCTTCAGTGCCTTAACCCTACCTCTACAGCAGTGTAAAATATAAAACTTTTATTTTCTGCTCTTCTTTTCCCTGCAGAGAAATAGTTCTTAATGGTACAGGACTTTAGGCTTTCACATCTTGAATGTCTGAGATGGGTATGTTTTGGGTAGAGGAGTTTGGGTCCTGATGGTATAAAAATATGATTGAAAATGAAATTGTCTTGGTTTGGTCTATTAAGGTTGGATTTATAACTGTCACTCTTCCTGTAAAAGTCAATTTATTACGATTTTTAATACTTATTTGGTACTTCAAGTGGCTATATTATGCTAATTAAGTGTAATGGGGCTTTAATACATCCCAAATATCTTCAAAGGATAGTGACTATTACTCACATCATAATCCACTTAACAATAAGGGGAATCCACTTTATAATTACAGTAATTGGAGAAAGTAAGGAGTGAGTTTTTGAGCCTACTGTACCACAAAGAAAGGTTAAAAATGTCAAACACCTGTGTCCACTTTTAGTCAATGTAAATTACATAATTATTTTTTTCCCAGTATCATATCTTTGTGCAAACACATAATAGAATGAAGGACTCAATTCTCCTGGGATTCTACACTGGCAATTACTACAATTTTAGAACTGCTTCTTTCTAAGGGTTTGTAAAACGGATTATCTACTTCTCTTTTGAAAGTAGTTTCAAAATAGTTAAGGCTACATTAGGTTTCAGGAAAGTGATTATAACTATTTTTGATATTCACTTATAATTATAGGTATTATACATTTTGTTCTTTAGAATGTGGCTGTCTTAACACTGTTGTTATTTTAATAACACTGTTGTTTTAATAACACTGTTGTTATTTTAATATGCACCTGAATGCTTGTTTACTCTGATTTCAGTCCTGTTTTGTCCTAAAAATGAAGGTCTGGCCTAAAAAATATGAAGTGTTTGACACCACTTATTATGTAGAATACTAATATATGGTTCAACATGAGGCTAACTCTGAATCTAAAAGAATCTTTTAAAATAAAATTCAGAAGGGTATAAATTATTTTAAAACAAAAATAAAAACTTATTACGTTTTTTTCCATAAAAGCCTGTCACTTCAATTATCCAGACAAATATTTCCAGTGGCCACCCTTCACAGTGGCACTCAGCAAGAGGAGCTAAAAGATGACACAGATTTTAGGATCCCTAGTGGCACAAACAGGAATAGCATTTAACAAACTTTAAACCCAACTCCTAATGTAAGCATCCACTTTACTGAATGGCTCATATGAAAAATGGACTGAAATAACAATAATTGCATTTCTCATGGGATGTACCAGAGCTCCCTTATAAATCATAAATGCTTTCCTGTATCACAGTTCTTGCAGCTAACCTCAGACAACAAGGTGGTGGTATATGGTAATTTATAAGTAATTTATTCTGAAAGTTAAATAACTGAAAAATAACTAAAATCTAGGATTAAGCTTTAAAGTTTATTTTAATTCTGCCTTCTTACATTGGGAAATTGATAGACATTGGTGACAAGGGGCTGCAGTTTGTTCACAGCCTTTACTTCTCTGCAGAACAAAAATAATTTCTCTTGTAGGCAAAGGAAATTTAATTAATCAAATAAGAACCATAGTTCCGTTCATCATATAAGGCAGAGCAAGAAAAATGCACCTATGTAATTCCTGAGAGGCAACAGAAAATTAATAGAAAAAAATCTATTGGAAAACAATAAAAAGAATATTTTAAAAACTGTTGGTTACTTTCAACTAAACTTCTAAAGAATTTTCAGAAGACCATCAAAAGACAATTCTTTAAGGCAAAATTAATTCCAGATTTCCATTCCTCTTTGAAAAAAGAAGCAAAACTTTTGAAAAAATTGTCTAATAAAAATGCTTGTTCTTTCTCAGACTTTGGTCTGAAAAGAACTCATGCCATTTTTCCTCAAAGTGTACTGTCAGATATACCATGAGAAGTGACAATGCTGCCTTAGCAATTATCCATAAAGACAGCAGGGTAATTTACCAGGGAGGAAACTGTAATGCATTATGGGAGGTGCAGTCACAGAATCGCGGGATGGTTTGAGTTGGAAGGGACCTTAAAGATCATCCAGTTCCAGCTCCCTGGCCATGGACAGGGACACCTCCCACTAGCCCAGGTTGCTCAGAGCCCCATCCAGCCTGGCCTTGTGAAGGCTCTAAGTCCAGATAAGAACCCCAGTCCAATGTCCCAGTAGGCATTCATCCAGCTGTGGAAGACAGATGAATCTCAAATCAGGCTGAAGCTAATCTTTCTCATCAACTCATTAATCCAAAATACTCTACAGATATCTAATCAACAAATTGTAGTTGAACTTTCCAGGTGGAGTATTGAAGAGTGTAAACTAGAATTTCCATTAAATCACATCCATAATTATTTATAGTCATCCTTGTTATATTAAATGCAGTTAAAGTTAAAAGACTTATCTGCAATTTATACAACTGGAAGATCAGAACCAGGTGGTGCATTTTACTATAGATAATATCACAGAATCACAGAATCATCAGGTTGGAAGAGACCTTCAAGATCATCGAGTCCAACCCATGCCCTAACACCTCAACTAGACCATGGCACCGAGTGCCACATCCAGTCTTTTCTAAAAACACTTCCAGGGATGGTGATTCCACTACCTCCCCAGGCAGACAATTCCAGTACTTCATCACTCTTTCTGTGAAAAACCTTTTCCTAATATCCAACTTATATTTCCCTTGGCACAGCTTAAGACTCTTGTGTGTCCTCTGGTTCTGTCAGCTGCTGCCTGGAGAAAGAGACTGACCCCACCTGAGCACAGCCACCTTTCAGGAATTGCAGAGTGATAAGGTCACCCCTGAGTCTCCTTTTCTCCAGGTTAAACAACCTCAGCTCCCTCAGCCATTCCTCACAGGGTTTGTGTTCCACGCCCCTCACCAACCTTGTTGCCTCCTCTGGATGTGCTCAAGTGTCTCAACCTAAACTGAGGGGACAGAACTGGACACGGCACTAAAGGTGTGGCCTCACCAGTGCTGAGTGCAGGGGAAGAATGACCTCCCTGCTCCTGCTGGCCACACTATTCCTGATCCAGGCCAGGTACCATTGGCCTTCTTGACCACCTGGGCACACTGCTGGCTCATGTTCAGTCGCTGTCGACCAGCACCCCCAGGTCCATTTCTGCCTGGGCCCTGTCCAGCCACACCGTACCCAGTCTGTAATGTTGCAGAGGGTTATTGTGGCCAAAATTCAGGACTCAGCACTTGGACTTACTGAACTTCATCTTACTGGACTCTGCCCATCCATCCAGCCATTCCAAGGCCCTCTGCAGAGCCCTCCTACCTTCCAACATTTCGACACATGCTCCCAGTTCAGTGTCATGCAAAGTTATTAATGAAGGACTCAATACCCTCATTGATGTAATCAATGAAAATATTGAACAGAACAGACCCCAGCACAGACCCCTGAGGGACACCACTGGTGACTGATCCCCAGCTGGATGCAGCACCATTCACCACTCTCTGGGCCCAGCTATTCAGCCAGTTCTTAACCCAGCAAAGAACTGAGCTGTCAGCTTTTCCATGAGTGTGCTGTGGGAGACAGTGTCAAAGGCCTTGCTGAAGTCCAGGTACACAACATCCATAGTGTTTCCTGCATCCACCAGGCGGGTCACTTGGTCATAAAAGGAGACCAGGCAGGTTAAACACAACCTACCCCCCCTAAACCCAAGCTGGCTGGGTCTGATACCCTGGCCATCCTGTGAGTGCTGTGTGATGGCACTCAGTATAAACTGTTCCATAACCTTACCAGGTACTGAGGTCAGACTGACTGACCTATAGTTACCAGGATCCTCCTTCCCACCCTTTTTATAAATGGGTGTCACATTGGCCAGCTTCCAGTCATCTGGAACCTCGCCAGTGAGCCAGGACTGCTGGTAAATGATGGAGAGAGGCTTTGCAAGCTAACCTGCCAGCTCCCTCATCACCCTGAGGCGGATTCCATCCAGTCCCATAGATTTATGAACATCTGAGTTGCTCAGCAGTTCTCTGACTGCCTCCTCCTGGATAACAGGGGGACCATTCTGATCCCTGACACCATCTACCTTCCCAGGAGGACCGCTGTCCTGAGGACAAGCCATCTTCCCAGTAAACACTGAGGCAAAGAAGGTATTGAGCATTTCTGCCTTTTCTTCATCTGCAGTTACTAAGTTCCCTCCCACATCCAGTAGAGGACAAAGGTTGGTCTTACCCTTCCTTTTGCCATTAACGTATTTGTAAAACCATTGTTTTATTATGCTTTTAAAAAATTGCCAAATTAAGTTCAAACTGAGCTTTGGCCTCCCTAATTTTTTTCCTACATGCCCTAGCAAATCCCTTAAATACCTCCTGAGAGATCTGACCCTCCTTCCAAGATGATCCATCCTCTTTTTATTCCTAAGTTCCTTCAAAACCAACAGTTGCTATCCAGGCTGGATGTTTGTTTCGTTGACTCATCTTTCAGCACACAGGGACAGTCTGCTCCTGTGCCCTCAAGATCTCTGTCTTGAAGCACACCCACCTTTCCTGGACTCCTTTGTTTTTAAGGGCTGCTTCCCAAGGAACTTTCTGAATAAGCCTCCTAAATAAACAAGTCTGCCCTCCCAAAGTCCAATGTAAAAGTCTTATTGATGTTTGTCCTGATTCCACCAAATTTTGAGCACTCTAGAATTTCATGATCACTGTGCCCCAGTTGGCCTCCAACCACCACATCTCCCACTAGCCCATCTCCATTTGCAAATAACAGATCTAACACAGTCTTTCCCTTGGTGGGCTCACCCACCAGCTGCATCAAAAAGTTGTCCTCTACATACTCTAAGAACTTCCTGGACTGTCTTTTTTCTGCTGTATTAAGTTCCCAGCAGATGTGTGGTAGTTAAAGTCAACCACAAGAGCAAGGGTTGGTGATCCTGAAACATTTTTCAACTGCTTATAGAATAAATTGTCCACCTGCTCTTCCTGGTTGGGTGGACAATAACAGACTTCCAGTGCCTCTGTACAAATGCACATAGTGAGAATTTTTTCCCATTAATTAATTCAAATTTTATGATCCTGTCCTATAGGTACCTGTGTTAAAATGCAGTTACGATGTCAATGTTATAAAGATGCAAAATGCATGTTTTAAAATCATTGTTTCTTTAATTTTAAAATCCTGTTTGAAACCACAGGGCACCAGTTAGTATAAAACCATGCATAAAAATTTTACATTTAAAGCATATGTAAATAAAAGTCATTACAATCTTTAAGGGCTGAAATTATGAACAAAATTTTTTCTTAATTATATGACTTACATGACATATGTTACATGACTTAATGTTTTATTTGCAAACAGAAACACCTCATGTTTCTGCTGAAAAAAAGAAAAAGTCAAATATCCTCTCAGCTATGTACCTGTGTACGGTCCACAAAGAGACAGATACAAGCTTTCAAAATCCTTTGATGATTTTTCTAAGATAAGTTAATATCAATGAAATACATTTAAAAAGGGCTCAGTTCTGTTCATTTGAGCATGTTCTGGCTTGAATTTTATTAGTGAATATAAATTGCATCAGAAAAAGCACTGCTTTATAGCTTTGTTTAACTAAAATGGAAAATCAAAACACTGGGACAAGATAACTTTATACCAGATAAAAGAATTGCTGAGGAGCCTTTTTACACTTTGACAAATACAGATAAAATTTAATATTTCAGAAATGGTCTGTGATGTAATTGGAATAGTTTTGACACTCTGCTATTAATGAATATTAAATGAAAACCTTAAGGCTCAGCTTAACTGACGTAATCTCTCTCTGCAATGTCATTATATGAAGCCTGCATATCATAGGGTGTATTTTCTGTAAAAATATAAAGTAAGGATTGGATAATACAAAAATAGCAACTACTCCATCAAGGAGGAGAACAGTTTATAAAAAGTCTTCCCTCATAAATTTTTTTGCTAGCTGTAGCAGCTATGAGAAATGAAGAGCTCCTGTGAAATGCCCAAGGCTTTGGTTAAGTGCTGAGAGCTACATCATCTTTAACTTTGTCTTGCTGGAGGTGAGACCTGAGAGCAAGGGGTTTGTTGCAGAACAAAAAGGAGTTGTATTGCTTCCTTAAGTGCACTATTCATTGACAAAAGCACTAAATAGAGGAGGAAGCACGGAGAGCAGCCGTAAGGAAGTGCAGCTGGAATGGATGGTGGTGTCCTACCTTGTACACGATGATGGGGATGTCGATGACAATGTAGATGAGGTCTCCCAGGGCCAGGCTGGCTATCAGTGCGTTGGGGCCGTTCCTCATACACTTGTTCTGGTAAATGATCCTCAGCAGGGTTGCATTCCCAACCATCCCAATGATGAAAATAGCACAGGATACCACGGTGTTAATGTATTTGAAAGTTGTAGCAATCTTAGTCTGCTGGGAACATTTGACAGTTTGGTTGGACACCGGGGGCTGTATGGTGGTGAGGAGGATGCTGGATTCAATCCCTGAGAAGGTGGACAGGGGGTTTCCCGAGTCACTCCGATTGGAAACGTCTCTGTCAGAGCTGTCACTGAGGACAAATCCCGGCACCAGCAGCAGCAAGGAAACTCTTAAACACAAGGCTTCCATCCTGAAGTCCCCAATGAGCAAATGCAGTGAGACAAAGGTTTTGCTTTATTCTTCAGTATTTCAGTGAGATAATTCTCACTTTTTCACCCACAGAGAGAAACTGGAAGCAAGAAAAGAAAAGGTAAAAAAGCACATAATCAGTACAACAGGTAGTCTAACACATCCTGTTTCTCACTTAGGGAGTGGTTCTGAATGTTCAGCCTCCGCAGCACATATGTATAAACACCTGTTTATACTCACTGTGCTGTTCTGAAATGTTGGTTACCCCCACTACCTGTCTGACAAGAGGCAAACACAAAAAAATTCCTTAAGTGATAGCTTATGCAAATAAGATCCCACAAAACCCTGTTAACTTGAGTCAGAATTTGTACAGGGGTGGAAAAAATAAGGTGGATTAAATTCTGTTTTAAAATAGAGTCATGTAGGAAAAGTCAACCTATCTTGGAGACTGCTGAATGATATTTTAGCTAAAATAAGAACTTAGTATTTTTTCTTTGAAAAAGGTAAAAGCACTACATTAAGAATTAAAGGTAGTAAATTCATCCATTTTCTGAGTATTTTTGATGTACTGCAACAATTAGTCTTCATATTATTTTTTCTGACTTATTACCTGATTTTAAATTAAAACTGAAAAGGCATGTATTTCAAATCAAAACCTGGACTAAATCCAGAATCCCTAAATATTAGGAGGAAGATTTTATAGTCTTAGGATAGACTGGCCAGGAAAATACTTTCAAACTTTGTCATTTGGTCCTGAATGTAATTGCAACTCATGTCAGTACTTAGCCACAGTGAAGTTAATAATAAACAATTAAACTCTTTAAGGATAAAAAAATACTTGGTTTAGTATTCTAAGTAACAGCTCATGACATTTCCAGGTAGGGAAGAAAGCACCATAGAATCCTGCCCTAGTAAGTGTGACTGCCTGTGTGTAACCACTGCCACAGGAATTGTAGATACCAAACCTCCAGTGAAACCAGGGATGCCACTTCAGTCCATTTTCCTGAAGCCTTGGTTCAATTTAAGATTTTTTTTTTTTTTTACATGGCTTATATCTGCAAAAAAAGACAAAGTGCTGCAGTGTTGACAAAAGAAGAGTAGGAAAATAAAGTATTTATATCTTTCTGATTTCCAGGGACTTGCCTAAAATATTTGGGAGGATCCTTTTAAATAAATGAACCCTAAATTCATTCCCTGCGGGGCAATTAAATCAGAGTTTATAGCAAGACATTTACCAGAGAAGGAGGGAGAAAATTTACTGATAGTACTTGTGGATCAGGCACAGTATAAATATTTACTAGTATTGCAGGCTGCTGTTGTATGTGGTCTGTGGAAGTGTGTGTGTACCTCTGTAGAGCAGATGCGATGCTGACCCAAGTATTCCTGTGAGGCATGCAGACTGCTGTCCCTCACAGAGCAGGGATCCACCTTTCAATCCTTGTACTGCTGTATTTGAGATCAGGAGTGGCCAACTGCGAGTTCCCATGGACTTAATTTCAAAGTTTCATGTATTACATAGTAAATCCTTCCTTGTTTGATTAAATTAAATGCTGGTTATGACAGTATCTCAGGACACTTAGCAGCAGCATGGTGCAAGTGTGTTCACTTTAGGTTTCTAAATCTTACCAGAAACAACAGCCATATTTGACTGTAATTCTTTTCAGGCAAGGATTAATTACTTGTATTATTTCCTATGACTACGGTTCCTCAATTTACAAATGGCAAATGTGCATCACTATTAAATGGCTTTCCCAAGGGAATGTGATAAAGCTGTGAGCAGAACCCACAGCCCAATGTTTTAATAGTTCTATCAGTTTCCTCCTTACTTTGTGACCTTTTTTGAAAATTTGATGTATGTATCATATAAACATGGTGACAGTCATGCCGCCAGCATGCAAAGCTGGGAACAAAATCGCCAGTTACCATCTTTTCTCTCTCCCGGAAGAAACTTTTCCCTAAGAAGCAAAACTAGAAAGTTTTTAATAAGCTAACCACTAAAGATACTTTTAATAGATTTCTGACAGCCCTTCATTCCTCTGTGCATATTTTTGAAGTATTTATCTTGCGGCAGAATATAACAAGCAGCCTGTAGCCTATGAGTAAGACACTGGCATCCCTGATAACTTTCTGTGATAAGGTAATCTAGGACTGTCCTTCTTCACATGCAGCCTTGAGGGTGCGAGGGTGCTCTGTTAATGCGGGAGCCACCCGCCCGTGCTGTGCCTGCGCTCCCGCGGTGCTACACAAGCAGATCGGATGTAGGGAGACTAAATTCCTGACTTGCCTGGAGCATCAGAAAAATTCCCATGCCGAGGTTTGCAAGAAGAGACCGTACTAGTGGAAACGAAATGGTTCCAAGTATTAAAGACCAGCTAAAAGGTTAACAGAGTTTGATGAGTGTGAGGCAGCTGAGATGTGAACGGAGCGGAGCAGGGCAGGAAGGCACTGCAGGGAACAGCGCCGGCCAGGGGGATTCTCCGGGCTGTTCCCAGCCAGCCCTGCCGGGGAAGCCGCCCGCTGCTCCTTCTCCGAGGCGAGAGGAAACACGCTCCTTGCGGCACCAGCGAAGGATCAATTCCAACATGCGCTGGCAAACCCGTGCTGCCTGCCCTGCAGCCTATGTGGAGCGCCGCCGGCAAGATCCATACATCGTTAAACTTTATGCCTTGTGCCCGTCTCTTGTTCTCTCTCCCTTCCGCTGTCTCCCACACTCACCCCCGCGCACAGAGGTGCACCACGGGCACTGAATCCCCGTGCGGGGCGGAAGGTGCCCGCGGCTCGGCCGGGCTGTTCCCGGCTGGGATCGGGATGGGCTCCCGCAGCATCCCGCGCACTTCCCCCCGCCGCGCCTCCCGCCCGGCTCACCCTCATGCTGGGGCTGCTGGCGCCGCCGCCGCCGCCTCGCAGAATTTCTTCGGAGTGGCTTTTCCTGGGATAGTCTTACCAGATCCTCCTGCCTGCGTCTGACTGGGTGGAATTGAAAATCTCCACCTCCGCTAGATCACTGAACGAGAGACAGAGTGAAGAAGACGGAGCGTCCCCTCTTTCTCTGCCCCCTCCCCCAATTAAAACAAACCTCCAGCCCGAACTGAGCCCCTGCCAATGTTAAACACAAAGGCTGCCTCCCGGGCACGGGGGAACACGGAGCTCTTTAACTCTTTCCTCGCTGAAACTGAGCGCAGCTGCTTTGCTGGACTCATGTAAACCGCAGCCCCGGGAACGCTGTGCTGTAGCTGCCTGCTAATGGCACGCAGGATTCTCTGCGAGGGTCTCTACCTGATCCCACCAGACGGCAGAAGAGCCGTGGGCAAACCGGGGAAATCTGATTCAATAAGCCGCTTTTGCTTTGCATTTGCCCCGGGGCTGGCCGGGATCAGTCTCTGAGAAAATCAGTAAAATTGGGGGTGAGAGTTTCAAAAATGCTGGATCCGTAAACAGAAACTGCTCCCGAGTGAAAATTTCATTGATTCGTCCAGGACGCGCCTTGCTAATACGTTTTAGTTGCAGTTACATGGATAATAAGCGTGTGGCTTTCTCTGTCATTCCTGTGTTTCCTATTACTGTTCTTCTGTCAAGACAAAGGTGAAAATAAAGTGGAAAATTCACTTATACCTAAAAATATTTTCTCACAATGAGAAAAAAAAAAGTGAGTGTATTAAAGGGAGAAGCTTGTACAGGGAAGAGTTTCAAAATCCCTTCCTTCATGCTAGCAAGTTTATGAAATTCAGACCTTCCTTGAATCATTTCAAGTTTGTCATTTCCTGGCAAGCTTTCATCTGGTTGTACCACAGAAATTATTCTAAACATATATAGGCTTCTTCTGAATAAAAAATGGCGACCTTCCTAAGTAAGATGTAAAAATATGTCACCTTAAACCCAGAAAAGCAGACTGAAAAGAACAATAGAAAATGTGATGCTGGTGGCCTGAAGAATTAAAATATCTGGCACTAAATCAAATAGGATTTTTTTTT
Organism: Sialia sialis; assembly: GCA_009812075.1. Taxonomy (NCBI): domain Eukaryota; kingdom Metazoa; phylum Chordata; class Aves; order Passeriformes; family Turdidae; genus Sialia; species Sialia sialis. The sequence goes on from VRYO01001865.1 coordinate 2,166,617, forward strand.
AAACTTCTTCAGTTTTGCATAGTTAAAAGTATGCTTCTGTAATATGTTTGAAATCATCTGATAAATCTTGAACAGGAAAAACCAGCATCTGGATCAACTGGATTAGCAGTACTTTGTTACTTCTAGAAAGTCATCTCAGTTAAATGAAGTGTCAAGGCACAGGATCTTTGAAGGAACATGTTCAGGCTGAGAATCACAACGAGCCTACTGTTTAAAAATTGGGTAGAAAGTTTAATTCAAAATCTCAGGTTGCTGTGAAGTTGAATAAATGCTGATAAGCCACTAAATTACCCATATATTACTAAAAATTTTTTTTACAATTTTGTCATACATGCTTAGTCTTAATGATTTGTTTTGTCAAGAAACATCTTGATACTAACTTGTTGGAAAAACCACTGAAGAGCTGGAAAGGCTGTTCTTAAAGACCATGTGCACTTTATGAAGCGCTTTATGGGATGCAATTCTTAAATCTCTTCTATGTTCTCTAAACATTGTTAAGACCCAATTCCTTTCCTAGGATCATTTGACCTTTATGTCTAAACAATTAGAGCAGTAACAAAAAAACCCCAAAGCAACAAAACAGCAGCAAAACAAAACAAAGCCAAAAAACGGTATTTCTGATCTCATTCAAACACACATTTGTTCTTCTAATTCATAATACCATGATTCCATGCATAACTATATTTACTATAACATGAAATAAATGTAATTAAATTATCAAATTTACTATGCTGTTAAGGATCTGTTTCTGAGTACTTCTTTTACTGCCAACCCACACAAGTAGTATTAGCTATAAGATATTACTGGTCCATGGTGGTTATTTTTACTGTTGCTGATTTTTTAAATGAACCTTTGTTTTGTCTTTAGTCCTCTAGATGTCTAAGTTGATATCTTAAGATAAATTTAAAAATTATATTTAATTGTTCCTACTGGTATTCCTGGTGTTCAGGAAAGTAACATGGAAAAGGAAGTTTTCACATTGGAATGATGCAAAAACTGCAGTTGCAAATGCAGCGGGCCTCTGCTACTGAGAAAAATGATAAGATGCACTTCTTTACACCAAGATATTTTCAACTTTTAGAGACACTTTTACCATCTTTGTAGGACTGCTGTCCTGTGCAGGGAAGAGTTCTTGACTGGGGACTCTGTGTACCAGTTTCAGTACAGTGGAAGTGTTTCCTCTGACCTTTTCTGTTTGTATCTTCAACAAACTGCTTAGCTTTTCTTGCATAACACCAGAGATTCAGAGTAAGGGCAATGTATCAATCTCATTAAAAAAAACAACAATTGGATTTGCAGCTGGAGTCAAGAAGACTATCAGCAAATATCAGCTTGTGTAAAGCTATTAATTTCCATGCAGCCTTCAGGTAGAGAGAAATGCTTTCATTTTCTTGGATTGAAAGGTGTGTTAAGCAAATGTATTACCTGTTAAGCCACTTACCTCCCCAGATTTGGCATGAAGTAGGAATATATGATCATCAGGTCATGGAATCCTAAATTGAATTGCTGAGATTCAAAAGACTGAAATCAAAACCAGGCATTATCCATAATTGGCATTTCCGTAAGCCATCAGGTGGTGGGTTTATAATCAGTAGTATTTTCAGAAAATCGGAAGTTATTAATCTCAAAGATTGCAAATATCTAATTATTCTGAATTCTTTCACTAGATTTCTGATACAGTTTTTATCAGTACCAATACAAACAATAGAGAATAGGAGCCACTTGGAGAATTTGAAGAAATGCACCTAAATACTTCAGTTACAATACTGCATAACTGTTTCACTTTGAATTCAATATCTAGATCTAGTGAACAAGAAATCAGAAAATACAGAACTTCTCATGGAATCATGCTAATTTCAAAAACACTTGTTGAGCAGGTTTCCCAGCTTCTATTACCCCAGTTCAGTCAGAAGTTGCACCTCACTGAACAAAACCATAGAGAGTATTTCTATCTTGTGTAGATTATCTGTTCTTCTACAAGAGATGTACCTATGAAGCTGCTTTAGAAGAATTCAGTTAAAAAGGGCACTCTCCAGAAAATCTAAATTCATTGAAACTCAGGGCTCATTAATTCCAGTGATCACTGAACCAGTTATTTGCTTCTATTGCATAACATTTCTGTTTCCCAGCAGCTGCTTTATTTAAATGGTGTCTCTGCTAATGCCATATCTATGGCTTAGCACAAATAAATCTTGTTTCTGGCAAGGCTGTCTTGCTTCTCCCTCCCTTCTTGCCCTCTCCTTTCCTCCCTCCATCCTTCCTCCCTTTCTGTCTCTCTCTTCTGTTTTCTTCACGTTAATAAAAAATTTTGGCAATTTACAATAGGAATTTATATTTCAAAGAGATTTATAGTGAGAATATTATTCTATTAGTTTATTCTTGTAACTGGAAAGGTGTTTGTGTTAGAACCAATGAAATATTCCTGCCCTTGGACTATGGAAACCTGCAGCTCTGATAGAATAAACAGGGATAATCGATTGAAGTTTAAATGATTAAACTGGCCATGGAGCCAAACAATTTATACAGGAACAGCTGCAGGAGCTACTGAACCCCAAAAGGGAATATTGGTCAGGAACTGGGGATTGGGTGTATTTAAATTTTGCAGAATCATGATGGAAAGGTTTGAGTAAGAAGTGAGCTTTCAGGGCCCTTAGTAGGCAGATTGGAGAAATAATAATATGTGTTGTTAATTCCCTTCAGTTGCTGAGCATTTCAGATTCCTCTGGGGAGCATTTATCTACTGTGTCAAATGTGATGGACTAAGAACATTTCAGAAAAGATTTACTGAGAAAGATAATGCTATTGGTCTTCATTTCCATAGATGGAAGCCCTAAATTTTAAGGTCTGGGTTTTATCAATCTATTTGGTGGGAGGCAGTAAAGAAGAGCCAATCAGACTCTTCTGCATGATGCTCAGTGACGGAAGAGGAGGCAAAGGAGACAAGAAATGTGTTCCTGAAATACAAAAAATTAAATTTGAATGTAGGAAAAACTACTTTCACTGTAAGGATCATCAGAGTGGCACAGGGTGCCCAGAGAGGCTGGCGAATCTCCATCCTTGAAGATGTTCAAACCCCAACTGAACACAGTCCCAAGTCACCTGCTTGAGGTGGTTCTGAGCAGGACCAAGGGCCAGGTGGTTTCTAAGGGTCCCTTCCAATCTCAAGAGTCCGCACATCTGTGATTCTGTGATTTAGGTGAGACTTCCATTATGTCAAGAGTATTTTGACTTGAGCTCTGGAATGATGGTGTTCAAAATCCTGTGAGTCATGTTGTTTGTATTAGGAACTGATGTGGTGTTGAATTGAGCATGAACTACACACACAAAAGAGTGTTCGTTATTCTCCTGTGGCAAGTTGGATACTGTCCAAAAGGATAATGGGTGATGGTAACTGAAATATTTAGCAAAGGGTGCACTTTTTAAATATCAGGTCTATACAATTAAGAAATTATTTTCTTCTTTCCTTTGGAGGCCAAGACAGCAAAATTAGTGACTGTAGGGAGCATTTAGGGATCTTCACCCCCATTGTTTCAGGCCACCCTGAAACTAGCTGAGAGCTAAGAAACCTGCTCCAAAAAAGACCAGTCTTCAATGGTGGCAAATAAAAATATTCCTACATAAACCCGTCAATAGATTGTAAAATATATATACAGAAAGAAGAATAAAATAGCAATATGTTACAGAAAATGGCAGTTATGTAATCATGCAATAAGTGAAATTACATAATGAGTGATTATAAGCGCACAAACGGAAAAAAAACCCACCAAAAAACAGAAGGAAGGAAAATCAGATATAAATTAAAATTTTATTTAAAGAACAGTAAGAAGAAGAGAATGTCTTAGATTAGAAAATCTTCTGTAATCTACAAAAGTGTCAATCTGCACTTGCAGATGTGAGCCTGTGCAGAACATAAGTTTTGCGATAGAGGAATGCTGTTCTGCTGCCAGATGCATCTTTTATTATCTTAAGCACTAATAAAATTATCTAGATAAGATAGTGAGATATTAGAATGCCATTTTATCTTAATCTAAATAAGGTTAAAATTATTTCTATTGGCTGCTCTGCAGTGAAGCTGTTTTTCATGGAAAACCTTGACTCATCTCACTTCTTTCTAATGGTTCTACATTATCTAGTTGTTTTTTTAGTGCAACTAAAGCTGAGTTGAAATAACCTGCTTGTACATTTACTTTGATTCAGTTAAGTCTCATTCCTATATTATTCAATATTAAATGGTTAGCATAAACTATTCCACATATTATCTTACTCTAAGCCATATATGCAGACTTATATATTACAGACTTATTGAGTGATAGATTAATTACAAAATTCTGAGTGTTTTTGTAGATGGAAGAAATTCTCTGCAACATCATTTTGAGATAAATGATCAAGGTTCCTGGAAAAAGATTCATCATTCTTTTCTGCTATCTATAAAATATTGTTTATTGGAAACGAAAGCACACATTTAGGTAACTAAGATGACATTAAGATTGTGTGAATAGAAAAACCTAGATATGTAATATTCTAGAAAGAAGGAGCTGACAGTTCTTCAGATTTTGGTGATAGAGGCTCTCAATTCTTTAAAAAGGGATCCTTCTATTTTTATGTCCATGCATGAGAGTATTCTGTTTGTTTTAACAGTACAGCTGGCTCCATCTCAAGTTTGGGATATGATTGTGTTCCTGGCTATAGGATTGGTATGATGTGCTGTCTCGTGTGGTCATGGATATGTGTGGTCAAGGCATGTCATTACTGTGACCTGGATTTCCACTGCAATGACTTTTACCGAGTGTGGGGAAAAAGTGTTCTTACGATGTTTGGCTGTGTTAATGCAGTTCAGTGATACCAAGTATCGGAATTGTCAAGAAATATGAATTTTGTCTTGAGGATTCAGAGAGTTGAGAGGCAATTAACCTTGGCTTCCTTCATTTCTCTTCCACCTAAGCTTCTTCACAGAGAGGCTTTTCTCTCCTGCTGTGTTTTGTCTAGTGAGAGCCCCTCACATCTCCACATGTGCCTGGTAGTCCTCGGCCACCAACATCGGTGCTCATCACTTGTTCTGCTCTTCCTGATCCTTGCCCTACTGACAACCCACCAGTGCTTTCTCCAGCAGCTGGGAATGTGCCCATTTCTTCATACACTGAACAGTAAATGATTGAATTTTGCTGTTTTACCCTTAATCCCAGTCACAGTGCTGGGGCCTGCTGGGGTGAGGACAGACAGACAAGCAAAGTGGGAGGACCGTGACATCCCCCTTGGCTGCTGGCCATCCCTTGCTGCTCCCTGGCAGAGGGAGGGTGTGCTGGGAAGAAAAGAGGGAGCAATTTTATGTCTTAGTCCAAGTATCCCAGACAAAAGATCCAATTCAGTTGTGCTATCTTTGGACAGAAATATTTCTTTGTCTGGTTACAGCAATTTTATTTGATCTTATAAAATAGCTTGAAACTGAGACGATTTCCATGTGTCAACCCACTATATCCTCTCAAATAAAAGGAAATTGTAAAAAGGTAAACTTACGATTCTGTTAAAATATACCAGCATATAATGATACATGTGCATTTTTAAATTTTATTTTTTATTCTTGTCACAGTGACTACTTAGAGATGGTTCAGAATATGAAATGAAAAGGAGCAAGAGATATTGTTGCCAGTCTCCCCTTCCTGGCTGATATTCCACTACAGTTAAAAGGACATTCATTTTATGACATTGGATTTTTGTCATAAATAACATACAGAAGCAAGTATACAGTAAGTCCTTTGTAAAGCTGTAACACAAGACTGTTCTGCTTGTATAGGCTAAAAAAATAAAATTTGAGACTGATGCAATTCCTGGGCACAGTGAGGTCAAAAAAGATAGTTTTCTATGATAATTCATATGGCTATAGCCAAAAGCAAACTATTGTCAATAAATAAAATCATGTATTTAAGGTATCAAGCAACAGTAAGATCAGGTTTTGCATTTTTAACTAAAATGATCCTAGTCATAAATTTTCATGTCCTCTTAATTTATTTAATGTGCTATTCAATTAAACTATTTAGGAAGGAGGTTAAAAAATACAGCCAATAAATGCATGCAAATAGAAATTTATGTACTCTTTGAACTAGCAAGTCTGTTATTTGCATCATACTTTCCTGGGGAAGAACACCTGGAAAAATGCTTTCCACTTACATTCAGATGCAAAACTCATGTTTTCTGTGAATAAATGGTATCTGCTCAACTTAACTCGGTCAGGTCTAAGATGGTGGGAATGTAATGTTCTGTTTTCCCCATGAAGTCTCTATAGCTATTTAGAATATTGGATTATGAATATACTAGACCCTAGGAATATTGTTGTGAAACGAGTGCTGAAAGCATACATATCAAGCTCGTGGTCCTGTGTTACTTCCTGCAGACCCACTGAAGTCAAGGATTTCTTGTGGGACTCATACAGCGCTGTTGGATCCGATTCTCTGCTGGCATAATCAAGTGTAAATCTCTTGTTGGAAATGAAAATACTTTTATTTGTATTTTCAGGGAATGATCATAGATAGTGTAATTATTTTCAAGTCACATTAGTGGATGCTGAAGGGAACCATGCCATTATGTGCATGCTTCTCAAAATATACCTGAAACAGAGCAAATGCTGCAATTTTCTGCAAAAGCTGATTCTGCTTCCTAAGAATTGTAATTGATTTGAACATTTTTTTTAGTACTTCCTGAATTTTTAATGGTTTTTAATTTGCTAGTGGCTATAATAATCTAAATAGGCCAGTTTTCAGTAAGTGTTGAAAAAAAGTTGAAAATCAAATCTGGATTCTGAAATAATCTCTATTTTGAAACATTCACCTGAGAATAAAAAATATTTAAAGAAATCTGCATCCAAACAGGCTTTAAACTGAAATAAAACCACTTTGTACTGACATTCTGAATGGGCCCTACAGCTTGAGTGGGACCATTTTAAAAATTAATTAAAAATAATGTATATGTGTGGGGTTATATTGATCACATAATGTTTATAAGCAAAGACAATTTTAAAAATGTAAACCAATTATTTATACAGCCATAAGAAAATGAAATGAGTGGGCAAGGCTGGATTCTTGTAAATAAAATAGTTTAGCTGTTTGGCTTATAGTCATAGTGAAATATCTGGATCAAAGCATCAGCAACTGCCTGTGGTTGATTTATAGTACACAAGTAGCTATCTCCTTTTCTTTCTGTTTTCAGTAGGTGATATTTAAATCTCACTTATACTATTACTTTTGAAGTGATGGCCAAGAGGAACAGAATTATGAACCAGAATTATGAATCATGTAAGACAGAAATGCCTTTTGGATTTAAGTCTAGAATACAATAACAGTCTAGCAAAATGCAAGAGCTTAACTTAGAGCCTTTATTTTATACCTTAGACTGAACTTTATTTGGGTCAGGACCTGTGTGATGACTTCTGGAAAAATAAGGAAAGCAGTACCAAAAGCCTCAATATTATTTGTTGTAATTTTGTAACGTTTTCTTGGAATTTTGCAATATACTGAAATACTTGAGGGAGTTGCTTGTGAAAAACTCCTGGTGAGATATTTTGGTGTCTACAATCTTTTTTACTTCAGCTCAAAAAAAAACAAATCTATGAAAACTGTCCCACCTCTGAGGAATGTTTGTTAGCTCCACTTTGTGTTTGTTAGCACCTTTACTTCTACATAAATGCCCTCAGATTAAAGAAATTTACCCACCTTTGTGGTTCTTTGAGTACACATGCCTGTACATATATATCAGATGCAGAACACTAGATCCCACATATTGTCAAAATTCGTATCTGCAAAGAAGTCTTTCAAGTTACGCAGAAGTAGGAACAAAAAGTGTGCGATTTTTGTTGCTAGCATTTGGCGAGACTAAAGGGAAATGAAACAAACAGATGTCTTAGAAGCTGTCAAGACCTAATAAGTCTGGTATTAATAGACATGTCTGGGCCAAGCACTCTCCAGAGATAGTAACAATAATTGTTGCCTCCAGATAGTCACATGCCTCATCTCTTCAATTTTCTATGGGGTTCAAATTCTCAATTGTTGTGTTTTACTTTTTTTTTTAATTAATCATTACTGATTGCAATGCTGTCTTTAGATTTAAGTTCTCACCCCTAATGAGGTGTCTCAACATGAAACAAGTTTTAAGGGTTTTCTTGGTGGTGAGTAGGAACTGATAGTTTAATTCCTTCTGCCTTGGAGGGTTGTATCATTTTCAATATTAAGAAATTTTAGTTTGAGCAGATGTGTTTGGCAATTTCTATCAGGGTCAGGCTATCTCCTTGTAGAAGTTTGTCCAATGACAGTACCCCTTGCCTTCCACTGTCACCTGAAAATCTCAACAGTGTGTACAGAGCATCTCCACTTAGGACTTTGGATGTGTAATGATATTAACTCAGCTTTTAAAAAACTTTATTTCTTCTGGTAGACTACATCAGTTTTTGGTCTCTTATTTAGCCATTGTCAAACCACTTATGTGAAAACACATTGGCCTAGTGGGGGACTTCAGTTTTGTATCACAACATTCCTTCATGGAATACATGCTCAGAGCAGCTGCAAATGCAGGTAAACAGAGGGAGTGACACAGAGCATTATTGTGTTCTAATATTTTCCCTGGCTGAGCTTTGTACCACTTGCCTTGCTGAAGAAGTGATGCCATCACTGAGTCATCATCTTAGGAAGGTTCTTCTTCAAAGAAAACAACTCTTTTTTGTGCTTTCTTATTTTCTAATTTCCTTGTGCATTCTTATATTTATCATACTTTCATTCCTTCACTTGATTATGTCCCCTATCATGACCTACAGGATTCTACACCATATTTTAAGATTTATACTGAAGCTTGTATCACTCTACCCTGTATTCTGGTAAACAGCTGCAAAAGGTACCATTGCAGTGTATTATTGTCTGCTTTGATTAAGCTCTGCTTCTTAGAGGCCTCGTGCTTCTGAAAAAATGTTCTATTATTGCATTCATTACAGATTTTCCTTGGGATGTATTGACAGCGCCTTGTTTAGTCGCCAATTTCTAGAGCACTTTACTTATTGTTAAGGTTTTATGCTTCATTGTTTCAAAAATGCAGCTCTTGAGATTAACTTTGAGTAATGGAGAGCAGAGATACATCCAAGCCTCTAATGAAAACCACTGTTCTGTTTGGAAGGCAACACATATCATGATATGCATTGCATTTATCTGAAGGGCCGAAGGTTCATTGCCATTTGCTTTATTTATGCATACATAATAAACCTCAGAGAAACATTCATGGACTTTGTTGATCCTGGAAAGCATTCAAGAGACTGAATTGTCAGTTTAACCAGACCCTTGATTAAGCATATCTGATTCTCTCCTCCCGGTACTCACAAACACCCAAGGAAATAAAACTATCAAAATTTTTTTAAAATGCACTTTTGTATGTAACATCACTGTCGATGCATCTGAAATTCTCTGTGGCAGTCCTGTGGGGTTTTTAAAGAAATAAAGGATTTTAGATTATTATGATTTTAAAATGATTGAGTCAAATGTTTTCAACCACTTAAAGAAAACAAGCTAATACTAAGCTTTTAAAATGGCTGGCACTAGGGAAAAAAAAAAATCTTTGCACAGAAATTAGAACATTTCTGCAAGCCTGTGGTATTCTTTTGGGGTTTTGGTAGGAGGAACCAGTATACAGAATTTGCTCTATGCTTTGAAGTAAAATAGCTCCTCTGTCCCAGTTCAAAGTAGGCCACAAGCAGGCATCTTCTGAACGTAGTTACCCGAATTTCATGTGATGCTACCCTCTGTTGCTTGTCATCAATCAGAAGCTGAACAGGTCCATCTCTTAAAGCTTGTAAGTATTTCTAATTCTAATTCTAATTCTAATTCTAATTCTAATTCTAATTCTAATTCTAATTCTAATTCTCTTCATGCCAACCCCTCCTGATGATGATCCCTGCTTTCACTTAGGCATTATATCACCATAGCTGAGTTGGTCTGAAACAAATAAAGAGAACTTTGGCCAGGCCATCTGTCTGGGAGAGTGGACAGTGAGGAACAGGGATGTGCAAAGGGATGTCAGTTCGTGGCTCTGACTCTGGAGCTTGTTCTAAAACTCAGGAACATTTTTCAATTATTTTTATGTCAAGACTGGGGAGTACTTCTAGGGAAGAGCTGGTTAGCTAGTGTGTGCTGGCAGTTGCTAAAGCTTAAACTTTATAGAGAAAAGTTTAAACAAACTGACATTTTAATAAACTTCTTTCTGCTTCCTTTTTTGCACAGTTTTTTCCTTGTATTTTTATTTCTTATTGGCTTGTGAGTATTGTTCTGATGAGCCCAAATCATTTGTGCTTTGCTGATACTATAGGAGTGTGCTGACAGTTCTCAGCTTGGCTGCTTTTATGCTGTGGTCAGTGGGTTGAAAAAGTTCTTCAACTTGGGAAGACAAACTTCTAAACAGAGGGAGAAGCTTTAACTTCATTTTTTGTTTCTTGTTATTTGTATTTTCTCTTTTATTGATATTATTCTTTGCTTATGCTTATATTTATTTAATTCCTTCAGTATGCTTTCTGAAGAGGTGCCGAAGTAGAACCACAGATTCATGCCTAACCAACATAGCTGATTTTCAGCTTTTAAGTCAGTCTATAAAATACTATATTTATTTTATTTATAATTGTGGTGCATGTGACTCTTTGGTGGGAGGCAAATTTCATTCAAAGTGTATTTCTTGAAAAGAACGTAATAGTTGCTCAGCAACAATCCACGATGAGAAAGCTAAGCAGCAAATATGAAAAAAATTACCCCGACTCCAAATCACACAGGGCGTTTACAAAAACAACTTTACGAGTAGAAGTTTTAATATCTGCCTAGACTAAAATGCCTAAGCTATTTGAATAACTACTGGTGAGCAAAGAGATAATCTTTCACTCTTGCATATGTGTTTTACATAGTAAAACCTATTTTGAATCAGATTGGAAAGATTTTTCTCTTTCCACTAATCCGTGCCAGGATCCAATTATAGAACACATCCCAGTAATGGCAATAAATAATAGTTATAAGAGGAGAATGCATGCTACAATTTGTTGTTGCCAAATAAGACCCTTTCATAAGAAGCCTGGGTTTTCTCTTTTAAGTGACATTTTACAAGGTTTTCTTCCTCATTTACAACTAAAGATTTGGTACACTTCCAGTATCTTGGTGGATTTGAAAGTTAACTAAAGCAAGCCTATTTTTTATACTTCAACAGCTGCTTCCTCCTCTGAATAAAATATCTGAAGCATATAAGGAATGAAATCTTGACCACTTTGAAGTCACTTGGAAAATTCTTTTTGTCTCTTAGTGAAGCTAGAATTTCACCCCAAATGACTCAAATATTACATTATTCTAAATTGCTTTGTGGAGGAGGTTAGATTGCCATTTTATACCAGTTCCCTGCTTCAGACTTTAAAATAAATTCCAACTGGCATCTTGCTTAGAGATTATTGAAGAGATTATTCTCTTCAGCTTCCCTACCTTATGACAGAGGTCTGAGAACTACTATGGATTTTTTGACACTTGCATACGGAAAAACAGAAGGCCTCATGAGTGTTCATGCTCCTCTGACTGTGCAGAAAGACTGCTTCTGGAGAATTAAGAGTGTTTTCTGCAACAAAAAAGCATCAAGTCCAGCACTTGAGATTCCTGGAGAGTCAGAGTTCCTATTTCACTGATGTTACATTAGAAGCTTTGGGGTTTCTCACCCTGGTTACAGATTTATTGCAGAGGAGGGGTTGGGCACATTAAGAGTTTTTATTTATGCATTTCCAGTTGATTACTTTCCTTCCATTTATTTACTACTTTTTCATTTATAGTCTGGAAATACTGTGCTTGTTTTCTGATGACCATCACCACAGCATTCAAGATTTTGGAGGTTGACACTAATTCAGCAGACATAACATGCTCTGTGTCAGAAGGGACACTTAGTGAGGTCACAGCTGTCGAAGTGATGGCTTTAGAGACCTGTTGTCAGTAGGAGTTAAAAATCTCAGCAATTTTTATGGAGCTTTTGGAGCCTTTTAGTTCTAAACCCCTTTCCCTTTTCTGTGTCTGGCATAGAATATTCTGTAGATACAGAACTGGTAGCTTGGCCAGGACAGATTTAAACTGTGTCAATGTTACAAACGATATATATTTATTTTTTTTTACTACCAGGAAAGTAAATTGTAACATTTCTGAAAGTACATGGGATAAAATATTGGGCAGAACACAGATATAAGAGAAATGATCGTAGACATCTCAATAAAGAGGGTGGAAAGCTCAGGATATGTGTTGCCAAGAAAAACTGTTTGTGTTTCCAGAGCTACAAGAAGCATAGTATGTTTTTTACTATAAACCCAGTCCAAATTCCTTTCAATAAGCGACATCCTGTAGAGGGTATCCAGTAATATAGTCCATAAATAAGTATGGCTGGAGTAAGTGAAGCTGGTAAATAATAAATGATAGCTTGCAATCTATAGAACAAGTTTATAGTTGAATGTTTATAGGGCATGGGAAAAATGTAACCCCCCACAGAGATGAACACTTTTTTTAATCTATATACCTGGGTTATTGGCTCACAGCCATTATATATTTTTCTTTGCTTCCTGTCCCTTCCCTTTATGAGGAAGGAAACAGATAATTAAATTGCAAATGTATATTTTAAAATATATACATATAATGTCTATATCACTGCATATATCCCGTGTGTGAAGTTTATGTAACTGCATAAAGAAAAAAAAGGCAATTTTTCTCTCTGACATAAAATCAGTACCATATAAGATCAGTTTGAGTCCATGATGAAAAAGTTTTCAGTGGTCTAGATTCATATCTGAGGTTATTCCAGGATGTAGTGGCATTGCCCTAAATGAAGACATAAGATTTTACTGTGTGACTTGTAAGAAAAATTTGTAGTAAAGACCTCAGGTCACAAAACTCTGCCCTGCAGATCACATTCATATGTGAACACTCTCTTTTTTTACCCTGATGAATTCCATACATTTGAACTAATTTGATTGCCTGATTTTGTGGTGTTTTGTCAATTCTCTCAACATTGACATTAATAGTTTAGCTGTAGATTTTGACAGAAATAAGAGAATTCTTCAAAATAATTTCAAAAAGGAAATTTCTTTCATTTTTAAGAAGCATCTGTGCTTCCAAGAAAGCCAGAGAATTGTATGATTCTGTGATGCTTCTTGAAAATGTATGGCCCACTTTTGAGATAAACAAAATTGGTCTGGAAGCCTCAGGAGATCAGGCTTTCTTGGAATTGTTCTGTCTTTTATGGAAATACCCTTCAGACTGTCCTCCCCACAGCAGTTTGGTGCTGTGAGACTTGGCTTTGTCTGAAGAAGCTCCTTGAACATTGAAAAATGTAACTTAGCAAATCTCAGACAGGGCTGATGTTGAGAGTCAGTGAAATTGGTTTGACTCACAGAAATACTTTTAAAATGTGTTTTCTTGAGGAGGACTTCTAAATCCAAAGCATAGACCTTGTTCTACCCATAAATTAGAGTTTCTCTAATGTGTGTAGTTTGTGCTCTTGCATTTCTGCAGTTTTTGGATTTGTTAGCGGGTGCTGGATTCTCCACGTAGAATCTTGCCTTCCTCTGGAAAATTTAGATTTTTTTTGTAAACCAGGTCAAGAATAAAAGAGCCTACATTTACATTTACAGTATTTAGCTGACATTTGAATAAAAACCATCAATATGAAACAGATCACAGACTTGCAGAATAGCTGGGTTAGGATGGAGCTTTAAAGATCAGTGCAGAAAATGCAGTATTTAGATCCAGTGGCAGGTAGGAGCATTTCCCACGGATTCAGAGCTATGGTGAAATCTCATGTGTTCTGCTTGAGAGTGCATGTTCCTGCTGTGCAAATTGCATTTAAGTTTTATTTGCTTGCCTCTGTATGTAAAGGTTATCTGTTCTCCTCCAAAGATGGTATCTGTGATGATGATATACCTAATGTTTTGATTTGCATGATCAGGGAGTGTTTTCACAACCTTTAAATGCTGGCAATGAACACACAGAGGTGTCTGTACTCATCCCAGTGAATTGAAGCACCAAAGCTAGAAGGGTCATCTGTCTAGAATCTTTCTTAATCGCTGGGGAGAGAGATCTTTCTTTGCTGTCAAGGCAAACCCCAAATCCCTGCTAACATAGGCACCTACATGTGATGATTTAAATACCCTCCTTTCTGCCTTCAGCCATCTTTATTAACATATTCCTGCTTTGTCTAAGAATTTATTTGTTCAGTGTCCAACTTGGTGTGAGAAGACTTTGCTAGGTGTGTCTACTAACTCATTAAGAGTGCTGATCCTAGCTCCAAAAGACTTGGAACTTTTAAGGAAAGCGGAAGAGATACCAAATGATACAGACATGGTGTTACCTACTTAGAGGTAGTTTCAGATTTAAAAGTGCGTCTATCTTGCTATGGTTAGGGAGATGACCTTTGAAGTTTTTGTCACTGCGCAGCTGAAATTAGACATATGCAGCTGTTAGTAAATTATGTGCATAGATGAATGTTTCCAGGCTTTAACTTACGAGATTATTTTTTGCATGGTACCCTCATATGAGTGTATCTTGATCAGACACTGAAAATTCTAGAGAGAGTAGGCTAAATATAAATAAACTAGGAAATGATCACTTATCTAACTGATAGTACACTCTTTTTGTCTTTGGACTTTTTTGAAAAGAAACTTCAGTGTATATATATGAATTAGAGAGTTTACTTGCAATAATTTGCATCTCTGTGCAAAATGGCACTTTGCCACTCCTCATGCAATATTTCAATGATGTATGATTTTCACATTCTGCCTGTCACCTCAATGTTTCTAATTTACTGAGAAGTCCCTTTGTGTCTTTAATACTTGGACTCTCAAAGAGTGGCTTCCTCAAAATACCAAATTCTTAAACTATATATATCTATATAATTATATCATATATCTATGTCCACTTCTGTGCTCACAGAATCACAGAATTGCCAAACTACAGAGTGGTTGAGGTAGGAAGGTAACTGGAGGTCATTTGGTCCAACCCTGTGCTCATGAAGAGCCACCTGGAGCTGGTTGCTCAGAGACTTATGATAACATCATAGTCAGGTGTATATTCTGATAACCATTAGCATTGTATTTCAAACTGCATTTGTTGTGAATAGTGCTCTTGGAATTTTAAACAGCAGCTAATTACTGCATAACTTTTGTATTTTGAATCTGTAAAAAATCCATAACCACACTTGGGAATATTAACAATATTTTATTCTTGTAATTTGCTAAATATTAAGTTATTGGATCTTGAAAAAATGGGTTTCAAGTATTCAACTCTCAAATGCAAGCTGACAGAACTAGAAAAACCAGCTTGAAATAAGTAATTGTTTCCTTCTTTCTGGTAGCAGTAATAGCTTCTGTAAGATGCCTCCATCTCAAGTTTAAACAACAGCAATATAGATCCTGTCATCCACCTCAGGAATTCATCTAACGTTGGTTGTCCCACAGAAGCATTTCAGTTCCAGGACACCCTTTTACCCTCACAGAACTGTTAACAACTGCTTCAAATATTCTCTGAAAACGTGGACATTTCAAAGAAGTTGAATTGCAGTAAGAATAAAGTTAAAAGGCATATTGTGAATTTTATTAGATTCTCTTTGTGACTTGTTTTTCCAGAGAAAAAATTGCAAATACACAACAAAAAAAAAAAAGTGAGCTCAAACTGGCACATGTCACCATGGTTTTTCATGGTAATGTGAACAGAGCTTACTGGTAAAAGTGTTTGTCTTTCTCTGAGCACCATGCTTTGTTCACAGATTATATATTGTTATGCGTGCTTGGAGGAGAGTGCCACTTTGGTGTATCTCTACAAGATGATCACAGTTATTTTAGTTCATCCACAGCAGCTTTAAGAATAAAAGCTCTGTTGGAATCTTCAGTGTAAATTTATCAATCTGAATGTATGTGTTTGTAATCTCCACACTTCTGCCCATGTAATTATTGCTTTCCTCATATATAAAAAGTTCGTTGGAGGCTCGTCCAACAGCGTAATTCAAATTCTTCTGAAATTAAATGGATTCTAATCCTTTACACAAACTTTGGATGATGTATCATTTTCTAACTTCAGTAGTAGTGTTTGGAGTTCCATTGAGTTTATGAGATGACGAATGTGCTATTTTAAAAATGCTGGTATAAATCATTGCTTTCCGAGTTTCCTTCCTTATTGAATAAATCCAATATTAGGAGAACTCATAGCTGTATGAGACACAGTGAGTATGAATGTGTGTCAGTGGATAAAGAGTAAAAACTGAAATGTAGCTGAAACAGAGCAGTGCAGCTCCAAATATACAGCTATTCATAGGCTGGATTCTGGTTGCAATCCATGGGTGCAGACTGTGTCAGTAGCTGCAGTTCTGGATTTACAGTGAAATCGATTTTAATTGAAGCTGATGTGAATTAAGTCAAAATTTCAAAAATGGTCAGTTAAAATTCAACTTTAAAGTTGATATTGGGTATCTTGATTAAATGAACTCATTCAGCTGGGATGAACTTCTCAGAATTACGTTGGAGGTGAAAATGAACTGTGCTCAACCTCTCTAAAACTTAGGGCATAGTATTACGATTTTCAGACTGGCTTGGAGAAACTTACCATGAAACTTGGCTTTATGGATCAGTGCAAAACATGACTGTTGGCCAATAGCATGCGCTATGAGCACTTTTGATTTGTGAAAATACACCAGGGTTTCTATAACAGTTCTACAAAAGTAATGTTTTCATTATTTAATTTCTTTAACTATTTTAGTACAGCAGGCAATAGAAGGGGGCTTTTTCCATAATAACAGCCCAAGGGTGTTACAGTGACACAAATGCCACATCAGGTACTGTTTAAATGTTTAGCTCTATGTCCTCTAGATCATAAGGTATGTATGGATCATATGTTGCTTTTCTTAGGAGATGTAAAGGCTTGGCATGTGTAGTAGATTCAGTCAGTTAAGGTGTATTACAAATGTCCCCTGTTTGCACTTCTGAAATTCCCACCTCCTGTGTCCTCTTCTCCAGACACTGTTGATCTGGTTTGAAACATATCACATTGCTCGCTTTCATTTGTATAGCCAAAGTTCCACTTTTTAAAATTGCCTACGTATTGATAACATTATCTGAAAATTCTAATATTGAAACTGCAAAGCAAATTGAGCAGGCAGAGCTGTATGAATGTGTTTATTACAAACGGGAAGGGTTTTACTCTTCCTGTGATGGTTTTGGTAGCATTTTTTCTTTGGCTTTGGTGTCCAGGATTGTTCTAGCCTTTGGTGTTCTTAATATTCTTACTCTGATCAGGCTACACCAAAACCCTTTGGGAAATGTGTGCATTTTTGTAAATGCTTCACAAATACCTTTGGTTACAAAGAAATGGGGCACT
Source organism: Sialia sialis (assembly GCA_009812075.1). Lineage (NCBI taxonomy): Eukaryota > Metazoa > Chordata > Aves > Passeriformes > Turdidae > Sialia > Sialia sialis. Next base: position 2,184,004 of record VRYO01001865.1, read on the forward strand.
GGGGAACAAAAGATGTCAAGGTTGAGTCAGCTTTGGCTAGATATCCAGATGTTTTTGTCCTGGAAATTGAGCAAGAACAGTTGCTTATGAATTTTTATTACCTCTCTGTGTCAGCTAGATCAAAAGTACTATAAGAGTAACCTCTCTCACGATCTTTGTCTCATTTTTTTCCCCCCTCTTGTTTCTTTGACTCCATCTTTTGCACATTTCTTAAAAGGGACAGTTCAGACTGAATAATATATTCTTTTGAAACATGCATTACATATGCTTTTGGCTGTAATTTTCAAGGAGAGCTTGTATGAAGTAGCTTTCCTGTTTATGAAATTCTTCTGTTACAGTGTGTACTTGGGTAAAAACTCAGTTCAGGTACCTGAATTCCAGTGAGATGTAAGTATCTTACCTGATTGTCTTTCAGAATGCTGAACTCACTGGTGATCCAGAGGCAGGAGCAAGATACGTGGCATGTTGAAGGACAGCTTGAAACAGCAGCTTCAGGTAGTAGAGTGGTGATAAAATGGAGAAGGTATATAGAGCCATTCTTGAAGGGCATGTAAAGATGGGTCTTTGGTGTTTGCTTTTAAGGCAGTTGGATGCCAATGAACACTATTGGTGTGAAGGATGGAGCTGAAGAACATGAAGGAAATCAAAGAGGAATAACTTTTATAAAACTTCATAATCAAAAGTTAATTGCTCTGCTGAGGCTACAGAGAACAGCTTTTAACAATATTATTGTAAAAGTTTTTTTCCCTTAAATTCTTGGAATAATGCATCTTTGAAATATTTGAGGCTTTCTAACTGGTATTTTTCCAGTTAATAAAATTCCTTTACTACTTTGATATCGGCTATGTTGCCACTTCTGCCTCTGTATCCATACTGCCTGGATGAAGGACAATAATATTCATAACAGCTTTCAGTTCAGAAAGTGTTCACTGAATTCTCAACACATAAAGGACTGATGGTAACCTTCTTGTCAACTGCCAGTCTCCATTCATCCTGGTGGTTAATAGTTTGAGTGCTCAGTCAAAGTTTGGTTTTTTAAAACTTCCTGTTACTCATAGTAATTCTGGGTCTGCACTTTTGATGACAAAACATGAAATATGTTTCCCAGCTTTCAGATGAGGCTTATCCTCTTGCATTACAGTAACTTTGAATGCCATATAAAATTGCTGTTAGGCAATAATATAAAAAAATGATTGAGAAACGTCTCAAACTATAAAACAAAAATCCTGCAATTCAGTGATGTTCTGTAACTGACATCTTGGTTCTCTAGTCCTACTTTTTTTTCCTCTTCCCTATTCCTTATTCTTTAAAAGGAACTTCATGCTGTGTATCCATTTAGGAGCAGTAACTAATTTCTCTTTTGGGAAAAGTAGAACAGGGTGAATGAGTAATTATTTCCTTGGCAATATATGTTAGTCTAAACCAACATTTTTTTCAAGACAAAAACTGCCTGCATTTGACTGAGCTGATTACTGATAGTTTCCAAACATTGCTACTTCTTTTTTTTTTAGTATTATTTTGCCAGCACAAACATCTTCATACCTAATTAAACTCTGTCATCTCCTTTTCTTCTGAATACCTCGCAAAGGCTTTTGAGAATGAGTGACTCATGAGACTTAGCTGATTTATTCTCAATGTTTTCATGGCAAGCAGTGTCCAGCATTGGGCCCAGATTGTGCAGTTTGGGAGGCTCTTACATTGTAAGCAAGGCATTGAAGTGAAAAGACTTTAGTTCTTTTCTTAATAACTAGGTTCAGATGCATTTTCCTCTTCCATGCAACTTCTTGTGCATTTAATGAAGAAAAAGAGCACCAGTGCAAATTAAATCACAAGCTTTCAGCAGCATTTGCCAACTGTCACTTTTGCTTGTACTGTGTTAAATACACAAAATGTTCTCTGAAAACCTGGGTTCAAACTTTTGTTGAAATAAGAACACTAATAAGTCGTTAGGAACTCTGGATGAAAAGAGAAGTCAGGACATTGTGTTTTATGTTGCTCATTATGAAACTGGGATGTGCTTCAATTTCAACTACAGTGCTGTTGTATAAAGGGATGCTATGTAGGCAGGGTGACCAATCTGTGGTTATGCAGAAGGTCAGGTACTGGAAGGGTGAATTTTCCATTGGACATGCTCACAAAGGAGGTTTTGCTTAAACAACTGCTGTGCCTAGCCCTCATGGAGTCCTATTGCTCATGTAGAAAAGTGATTTGGTTGGTTGGTTGGTAAATATACAGGTCACAAGAGTCTTTTTGAGTAGTGTGTTCCTGCCCTTGTGTACATGTACAGAACATGGCCAAAAGCATGGGAAAGAGGAGAACCCATGTTCTGCCTTGATTCTCCACAGGTGCATTTGAACAAATAAAATCATATCAGGGCTCCCAGCCGTGCTTCTGAACAGGGTTTCTTTAGGGAAAAAGAGTAAAAATTGGTGGTGCCCTGGGTGGTTAGGAAGATCTGAACTGTTTATATAACTAAAGACACTGAGAAAGAAACTAGATCTTGATCTCTGTGGACAGATTGACATTTTTGAATTGGATAATTTCTTCATATTGTTACCATGGAATTCATCTGGCAGCAAAACTACATGTGCAAGCTGGCACTAAGAAAAATCCCCCAATTTTCCATGTTAGGGAAGGAGATGAAGCAGTGACCAAAGTGGGAGGAACATCTTTGGTCCATGTTTTTGCATTGCCACAGGGCATGAGAAGGCTGGTAGATTAGCTTGGAAGGATGGCAAAGGAGAGGCACACTTGATTTAGATCACATCCCTCTTATATGAATTTTTTAGGCTCCCTCTTGGTTTAGCTTCTGGTCCATTTCAGCTCTCAAGTTCAGTTCAGTTCACAGGGACTTTGATTAAAAAGCTTTATTAGTTTTAATGAGTGGGAAATACAAGCCTAGAATTAAACAAAGAACAAAGTGACTGCAACTGCACTTGAAATGCATTGGAATCCCCCATCTCTGACATGGTCTTTCTCCCTTCCTTCAGCCATCTCTGATTTCCTGGAAGCTGCTCCATATGCATGCAGACCACTTAAGCCTTTCCAAAGATTGTAAATTGAGAATTGTCACCTACAGTCCATCTTGTAGTGCTGGCAGGTCCTAGCAGAACTGTGCACTGCTGCTCAATGTGGCGGGTTGGTGGTTCATTTTTACATCAAGCAAACCAAAGGAGTTTTTCCTCTTGCTTCACTTAGAGCAGAAACCAAGGAAAATGAAAAACAAAATATGTGCAGAACTGACTTTCTCACGTTTTCAGCCAAGTAACTTTGTCCTACATTATTTAATATTATTAAAGTGGATAAAGTGTCTGACCACATTATATGGTCTTGTAATCAAGAATGAGATGTAGCACATATCCTAAAGGGATGCAGAAATGGGGGAATCATCCAGAATAGTGGAAGAAAGTGACATTTGCACACCCTGCTGAATTATGTGATCCTCTTCAGCCATGATGATGGAAGTGTCTTGTGTGGTCAGGGCTGGATAATTTCATACTCCATGTGTGAGCCTAGAAGCCCATGCTTGAATTATATTTTATTCATTATACACTCATGACCTTGTGAATTTATTTTTTTTTTAAAGCTGTACTTTCCACTTCTATTTTGTCCTTCAGAATTCTGATTTGTTTTGACTTAATTTCAGTAATTTGGTGGATTTATTTTTTGGGGGGGAGGGGGGAGTTTAGAGGGTTTTGTTTAGTGGATTCTCCATGGTTTTATATCAAGAAAGTTTTAAATGTCTGAAGAATTGCATAAGCTACATTTTGGAGTTTTTTGTGCATTGCCACTTGTTGCTTTTTCAAAACAAAAATATGGCTTTTTTAAAGTTCCTTTCCCTTATTTTCCCAGTAATAAAAGCAGGGTGCCAGATTTCGTTTCACTGCATTCGCAACTGTCAGAAATCACTCAGGTATTACAAGTGTAACTGAGTGAGAATTTGGCCTAGACTGTGTAAAGCCCCTGGGATATCCTATAGCTGTGTGGGAAACATCTAGCTTTTCTTGTGCTTTCCCATTCATTGCTCCTCCTCTTTCCTGTTTGGCTTCTGGGATTCTCCCCAAAGAAACCCAAGACTGTCTCTCTCAATACAAGTAGACAGAGCATAGACACAGTATTGGATTTTGTGCCTCTTGAAAGAACAAATGAGTGTAAGTTCACATTATTTCCATTTCATGCAGTGGTATTAGCTGAGTTGCCTGTTTTTGTGACAAGAAAAGTCATTCAAACGGATTGTAATTTAGCCTCTATAATTTTTGGCTGGTTAAAAGATTAAAAATAAGATGATATGGGTTTTGAGATAAACCAGAAAATTAAACAGCAGATTTTATTATTTTATTAATCTGGAAGGGAATTGTAAGTTGTGAATTTTCACTGAGACAGTCAGTGTTAGTTCCAGTTAATGCTTTGCTCTCTGCTCTTAGTTGGACATGCTGTACTTCATGTTATTAAACTGTTTTGACTCATGATCAAAGTTCATGCTACCACAAATCACCAGCTGCCTGGAAGGATCTGCACAGTGGCTGTGGGATCCACAGGCTGCAGCCCACATACATTTCCTCAGACTTTTGAAATTCCTTGCTATCCTTGTTCTGGAAATAGGGAGAACGCAGAAAAGAGAGTTGCATTACCTGTTTCTAATAAACATTAAAAAACATAGAAACCATCTATAATCATCTGAGGCTGGACATATGAAATGGATTAAGCTTTAAAGTGCACTGTTGCTTTCAGATCTGATGGCTTCTCCCTGTCTTTAGCCCTCATGCTCCATTTTTCAGTTTGCTGTGTTGAGGCAGGGGTGCATTTTGTACTACAAGATAAGAGGAAACACAGGAAACAACTTCAGATCCCTCTATTTAAGTGACCAGGGTCTGATGCATTTCTCCCAAAATATGATTTTTTTCATCCCAGTAGAAAAAAAGTAGCTCAAGTAGGTTATATATATCTATAGATTTTTTTTTATTATTTTATTTAGGGACTGTTATCTGATTTATTTGCGGAGGTTCTTGTTCCCATGCTGATTTTTCTTCCCTCTATATTTTCAATCAACGATTTCTTTCCCCTCTCTGCGATATCCACTCTGATCAAATTACCATATGTATAAAATTCAGCTGCAAGACTTCTGGCTTGCCCTGGGTCCTGGGAACATACCACCCTCATTTTGATCTCTCTAAATTAGCTTCCTGTACAATTTCCTGTCAAACATGAGTTTCATGAGATTTGTCCTTGAATGTGTGTGATCATCCCTTCTCTCTGTAATGAAATTTTGGCTTCCTAACTAGCTGGAATATTTTCACCAAGCCTGTTTTTATAAGAGCTAATACTAATGAGATTTATTTTTATTTTTTTAAAGTAATGGCTCTTGGAAATAGATCTGCAGAGATAATTCAGGTTAACTCTTATGTAAGAATTTTAAGCAGGAGTATATGATAGTCATGTGTTTGTGTGAAAGAATCTACCCCCCAGCATGTTATAAATTACTTTTCATATTATTTATCACGATCTTAATTTCATGAATTTTCTTCCATCTAGATAAAATAAAATGAAATGCGGGAAGAAAGCATTGTCTGCTAGCTAACACTATTGCAGGAGTAGTTTTTATTGCAACTTGATGTATGACTAAGATGACATTAATAAGCATTCTCAAATACAAATGTTATTTCCTGAGAGATAAATCCTGAGGATATTTTGTGTCTTACTGAGTCAGCTTCTGCTGCAGGATGCAATTATCCCATCTGAAAAATCAGACAAATATGACTTTCTTTGAGTCTAAAATCAGTAGATGCTTTCAAAAGTTTTTCTCAGATTTGTTCTTTACTGCTTTCTTTTGGGTATTATAAGATTTAATTCTCTGTGTGGTGCAGGATTAGAAGTGTAGGCACAAAACTTGTAAAAGTCTCATTCCTCACTTCCCAATTTGTTTCACAACTGAATTATCTAAGGAGTGTGTTCTCAAATTAACATTTACAAGATGCAAGGAGAATTATAACTTTGCTTCTGGCATGGGGTGCTTTTTCTGCTGACTGACAGACATAAGAAAAAAAAAGTTCGAAGAAGCATCTCCAGGTAAACCTGGAATTGGAATAGCTGATTTGTAATGGTTTGCTGAAAGCACCAATTCACAAAAGCAGCTAATAAAGTATGTTTTGCTTTCATGCATTATTTGTAGGATACCATTAAAAAACTCAAAAACTTCTTAACACTGGGATTTTCGTGAAATTATCTAATGTTAGGAACTGGTGACTCCTGCACAGTGTTTTCAGGATGAATTTTGCTCTGACTTCGTCAAGCAAGAAAATTTTGCACCCACAGCTGGGAAACCTCAGGACAAACGAGTTAAAGGAACAGCTCCTTCTGCTGTAGAGAACTTCTTGTAATCTGATTATTTATGTGGGATGTTTACATATACTCCAATTTGTCACTTTTTTTCTTGGCATACTGGATTGAAGCTTTAGTGGAGTGATACCATTTGAATGATTGAACAAGTCCAATCTTCTCCTTCAAGAAGTTCTAGTTAAGGACATGAAAACATTTTTTGTTTTCAAGATTTTTGCTTCTTACCGTTCCTTTTGATAATTGTTGTACCCATGATATCTCTTATTGACATAATTTAGGACAAGAAAAATCTTGTGGACCTTTTTGTAGGTGTTAGGGATAAAGTCATAAAAGAATTATGATGTGCCCTCTTGGTGTGCATTTTGAGGTCAATAGCAGCTTTTCTGCTCTGTGGAACAGCTGCCAGTATATGGGGGTCTTGATGCTGCAAACTTTATAGAGACACCGAGATTGATGAGGCAAGGGCTAGGGGTGAGATAAGAATTGTCATTCAAGTCTGTGTTCAGATACATAGTGGCTGATAAAGTATGCTGACTTCTGACTTTGGATGTAACTTGGCAAGAGCAGGACTGTGCAGAAATGTGGATCTGCTGGGATGGGGGACCAGGCACTCTTTCCTGGGGTTGACCAACACCAGAGATTTGGTCCCTGACAGTTGAATTCAATTTTAAAACAGGGCTCCTTGAGCTTGGAAGACAGCCCTGAAATGCTGCAGAACCTGTGGAGGTGCTGCCTACACCTACCCAGACACATTTTTTGATTTTGCCACCCAGTCCCTATGATCTGACATCAATACTCAGTTTAAGCTTGAACAATGCGCAGCCTGGTTCCAGGCATGCAATCAGCAACTGCTACTGGCTAGGAAATAGTAAGAAATCTTGTTCTTATGACACAGCTCCTGCACTCAATTCTTTGCCAAAATCTAATCAATCCCTGCAGCCCATACCAGCCTGAATCCTAAGCCTAATATTTAACACCCCTCTAACTCTGGAAGCAAGACTCAATCAGAGGACTAAATCCAGTTTAGCAGCTCAAAGGAAGTCCTCTTGTAGCAGTAGAGTGGCAGGGAAGTTAAGGGTGAATGAACACTTCCTGGTCTTGTCAAATCTGGGTGAGAATCTAAAGCCTAGCTGAAATTCTGAGATGGTGGTTTGGGTTTCACCTAAAAATGGTTGGAGATTATTTCGACCTTCTTTCCCATAACAGTGCAATCAGCCCCATAATTGTGTGGGATTGTTTTTGAGTTTCAGGTTGTGAGGGGGTCATTCAGGCATGGCTTGTGAAAGGAAAGAGGATGGCACAAATACCTTATAAAGTTTGGTATTCAGCCTGGTTTTGGATAAGTATAAGGTATGTGTGGGGTTATGAATAGGTTTTTCATGTGCATGCTTGACCACATTGTAGGAGGATACTACACTTCATGAAAGAAGTAAGAGAAAGT
>VRYO01001865.1:2192780-2279369 GCA_009812075.1 Sialia sialis
TGAGAGTTTTTGAAAACTGAAAGATGCTTGGTTTATGGCTAGTTGGAAACAGGATATATTTAAGGTAGAAGGATTAGGAATTCTGTCTGGTTGTGAGCTGTGATCCACAAAAATTGAAGAACTGAGGAGTGAGGGTCACGTAACTTGATGTCTCTAGTGTAAGTAGCCATAGGCCTTACTAATATCTGTGATGGAAAAGTGCCAAACAGGTCTCCTTCTGTGCTAGGAATAGAGAGCCTTGCAGTGTATGAGATTGGCCTGGCTCCCTCTTCCCCTCACTGTGCCCCACAGCAAGCAAAAATTTACCTCTTTTGTAGTAGAGGAGAAATAGGAGCAGCCTTGGAGAGAGAGGATTTTGGTATCAAGAACAGAAAAGCAGACGGATTTAGGAAAGGATAAGGAATAACGTGAATACAAATAATTTCCAACTGTAGATAATTTGCTGAAGGTGGATGGAAGAAATTGGGCCCAGTTAGATGTGGAAAATTCATGTATCAAAGTGCATTTTTGAGAGAGAGAAGTTACAGCTTTACCCTCTTATCTTTTCCCTTTGAGGTATCCCTTTGTCCCACTCTATATTTAGCAGATGCAATGTGGCAAATGTTAGATGAGCAGTTGCTTATCATGTAAGCCCAGAACATGTGGGCATGTGTCCAAGTACCTGAAAATGTATCACAGAGAGCTCCTCCCAGTTATTCCTACCTATTCTTAGAGGAGAGAAATTTTCCTCAGATATCATTCATCACTTTTAAAAAAACAAACTTGTGCATTCTGAGTACATATCACTGTTCTATCTGGTAATTTAACTAAATAATGACTATGGAATGGCTGCTCTTCCAGAGTTTCTGGACAATACAAATAAAAACATATTTTTGTGCCCTAATTATTTTCTAATTTACCTGCACATAGCCCAGGATTTGTTGTGATTAACTCCACTTTACTGGTGCAATGAACAACATGCAGGCAACAGGGATTCAGAAAATCTGTTTTCAGTATGGATCCTTATTTGGTTCAACATTATTGTTATATCTCATACATTATTAGGTTCCTCTTATACATGCATATGTCCATTATCATATGTTTTACTCTTGACCTATGGTACTTTAAGCAGAACGATGACAGGACTCACAAGCTGAAATAAATGGTTGAGCCTTACTAGTAAAGTTTACCTTTTGATTCAACAATAAGGGAGCTTTCACAATGATAACTTCTTTTTTTGTTATTGTTCTTGCTGATCCCTAATTTTAATTATCATTCAGGAATATAGTTTTAGTGCAAGTTTCCGAGACTACTGTTTTTTATATTGTTGACTGCTGTCTCTGAACATTTTTGCTAGACTGTTGTTTTTCTCATTAAGTAGAAATCCTGAATTTTACACTTCTTGAGGATTGAGAGTGCTACTCAAATATGGAAACTGTTCAAGACTATGTACCTAGTTAAGATTACTAGTTGCTTAGATCTCTTGTGTGGTAAAGCCTACTGTAGTTTGGCCTCAGTTTAACTGTGTACATTCTGCTTAAACCACCCCTTAGGTACCTGTATCTTCTCTTTGAATCTGTCCTTCAACCGATTTTTACCTCATTTGGTCAGTGAAAGCAGTAATATCTTTCTTTCCACAGGATAATTTGTGTTTGTTTAATCTTCAGGTCGTCTGCTAAGACAGGTCATATGAATGCTTTGACAGCTAATAAGGCCAGAAATGTGATTTTATGCCAGAACAGAAAAGGCTGGGGAGGTGAAGAATCTGGACAAAAATTGCACAGGGTGTTTGTGTGATACTGAAGATAGTTCTTCACACTTGCACATCTTTTTATTATTTTCACATTGTAATAAGATAAATACTTTATTTTTTAAGAATAGATAGGGGGAGCACCAGAAAACTGTTTTCCTGAAGACTGCTGCATAGGAAACTAATTCAAATACACTGAAGTTTGGCTACCAGCCCAAGCATTACAGGAAACATTTATCACTTCAGGAACATTTTTCTTACTGAATTGTAGAACCAAATTGTTTTCCATCCTGCTCAGGAAACAATACCAGGTAGCTCAAATGAATTGGTTCTTCCTTTGAAGATAAAAATTAAATGATTCATAGCAAACCTGATCAGTCTCATGTGATTTTTTGCAGCCAATTATTTGAATCTATTTTAGAAGAAAGGAAACTGTAGTAAAGTTGACTTGGAAAAGAGGAAAGCTAGTGTTAAGTGATGGCATTATTTGCTCTGATTACTCTTATTTATAATATGAACATCAGTACTCTTCTTTAGTTCTTAGTTCTGTTGTCTTTTCCTCTTTCTGCTTTCCTGTACTTCAGAAAGGAACTTAATTACAGATTTTTTTTTATACAGAAGCACCACGTTTCTTTTAAATTCAAGATTGTCTACTCATTAATACAGCAGAACAAAATCTCATTCTTATTTGCAAATACAGTAATTTCACAATTATAAGCTGCAGCTGATTATAAGCTGCACCTCCCGGTAGCCAGGTAGACCACGGGATTTGTCCATATATAAGCTGCACCTGAATATAAGCTGCAATTTTTTTTTTTTTTTTTAAAGTGAGGATCCATGTGTAACAAAGTAATGAGTTAGTAACAGAATCGCGCCAGCGGGGTTTGGTGTCAGGTGCTCAAGTTGCAAACAGTTTTCATAGACCAGTGAAGCCTTTAAAGGCAGCCCCAGGCGCCCTCCCAGCTGGCTCTTACTTCTGGGTTGGCATTTCTCTGGGATTTGTCCATAGATAAGCTGCACCTGAATATAAGCCACACTACTGGGGTAGGCTGGGTTCTTCAATGAAAAAGGTGCGGCTTATAATCGTGAAATTACTGTAATTACAACGAGCAAGAAAAGTAAAATACTTTTCTGAGAACTGGAACATGAAATACGTATGAGCTCATGATGGATACCTCTAATGTCAGGAGATGCTCTGTGCTTTAGTGGGAACCCATGACTTCTTTCCTACAAGTTGGCCAAGCGCCCAGTAGGAAAATCAACTTTAACTGTTACATGCTGTGTTCATTTGTAAGTCATCAAAATATTTAATCTTGAATTTGGAGTACAAGAGAAACTGCTGCAAATAGTGCTGCAGGTAGAGACTTAATGCTTCTTTTGGAGAAATTATGTTCAACTATTATTTTTCCACACCCTTATTGCAATAAAAGCTTCTCGGAAAAGGAAAAAGGAAAGAATGTTTTGTGAGAAAACATAGTTGCTAGAAAATGAAGAGAAGCCCTGGAAGTTCCTACTGAAAATTAGCCAGACAAGCAAAATAATCTGTCTGTAAGGCAGTTGGATTTCAAAATTTATAAAAAGATATTGTCCTTCTTTCTAAAGTCTACTTTGTCACTCTGTTCATTTGAAATGGTCAGCAAAAGCTTGCAGAACACGGGCTTTGATTGTTGCTCAAGAGAAGTGCAGCCAGTGGCTCTAATGAGTTGCTTCAGTGACCCTTCACTAATGTGGTCTGATTTGATCTCAAAGATCAAAAAGTTCCATTGCTTCCAGAAGACTGAAAACCATTTTCTCATACAGAGGCAGTCCTCCGCGCAACTTTGGGCAAACTCATTTGACTTTAGCCTCAAGTTTGCCACTTCAGAGTCCCTGTCCCTTGCCATCCTGGTGGCCTGTAGCTCTGGCCAGGCTCCAGCTCCCTTCTTGGCTGCCTTTCCCAAGAGCAGCTGCTTGGCCCAAGCTGAGTACCTGCCAGCCTTCTCCTTGGTTCTCTTTCTGCCCATGTGATCTCTCTTCTCAGTGTCAACCCTTTCCTTAACCTTCCTTTAAGTAAACCCGGTTTTATAACTGCAAAAGAACAGTTAATTTCAATCCTGTTATCTTTTCTGTCCATGCTTATTAAGTCAAGCCTGGAAAAGATAATTTTCTAAAGTGACACTGCAGCAAATCCCAAACTGTTGTGCTTGGTGACTATTATCACTTGTTTAATCTTTGACTGTTTTTTAAATCGTAAAACTATCTGAGCCTCTGATTTATGAGCATGTTTTGATACAAGTACGAGTGCCTTCCCTCTTCCCCCCAGAGAGCACTTTCTCCTCTCATACAACACAAAGCAAGGTAGAAAAAGCCCTGACTTGTCCTTGTGGTGTCATTCCCGTCCTAAGCTGCGTAAAGAATGGATTTATGGGCATGTAACCTTGAAACAACTCAGTTAAATAAACTGGCTTTTGTTTTAAAATAAATTATATTTGGATTTAGGCAAGCACAGAGGGAAAGGGAAGAGATGGCAGGAGCACTTTGCGTTGCTGGAGATGTCCTGCAGAGTGGAACAGGCTGTCCTGTAACACGGTTCTCCAAGTACCAGTCAGCTTTGCTGGTTCCATGCTGTTCCCAGCTCACTTTGGGCTGTTGTTTGCATCGAAATCTAATCCTGTCCTTTAAATTCCCCTAGGTTTTGAAATAAGGGTGAATTTTTGGCAAGAACCGCTCTTGGCAATTTAACAACAGCCCAGGAGTAGCATATAGTCAGTTCTGGGTCTGCTGGGTTGTGCAGAAGGGCACTGTCAGACCTGCTCTGAGAATTTTCAGATGCACCCTTTAACACATGGGTTTTTTCAAACTTAAACACAGTCAAATATTGGACAACAGTATTGCAGCTGCATTGTGAAAATATTCAGTGAAGCCATGACTTGATTCTCTCTAGAAATCAACGTGGGAAGGGAAGAGACTTTCTGTTTACTGTTTGTCTTGTCTGATGCAGAAATGGAGTCCAGCTGCCAATGCTGAGGTCCGGCCACATCTGCTAAAAGATAGTGATCATTTATCAGAAGGGAAAATTTCCAGTATCCAGGACATTAAAGCTCCTCCTCTTCTGTCTCATGTTTATTAGGAGTTCATGGTCTGGTACTTTTCACATTTCTGAGTGAATGGGGTTAATAGAAACTAAATCCACATTGAAATGGAGTGTGTCTTTCAGAAAACCATTACATTTGATTAAAAAAAAAAAAAAAGGTTATTCTTAGAGAACCCTATCCCAAGTGTTTAAGAAACAACCAAACAAACCAAAAAAATGTTTTATTTTTGCCTTGAAATTCTCCTTTTTGAGTCCTATTCATAGTATCTCCTTAGAGCTTTGATGTTGAAATACTTTCTATCATATTTCTACTCTAGCCAGTACTCCCAGAAAGGACTAAGTTGCTCCTTTATCTAGTTTTGATTAGATTAGATTATCAGTTACTCCCATTCCCCTGATCAAAGTTGTATTTGTGTTATTTGGACCTTCCCTAGAGCCTAGACATGACATGTGAACATGGTATTCTGTTAGCATAAAACATCTGCCAAATATTGGGCCTTAATTGTTCCCCAGTGATGTTCTGGATTCCCTTCTATAGGTACCCATTGATTACATTTGTCCTTTTGGATGCTACCAGCACAGCAAAAGCTTCAGGGCTGCCTATCACCCTCTAAACTTTCTAGTCTTATCCACTGTCATGGTTTTCCTGGAAAACATTTAATTTTGCGTATTTATGCTTTTTTTCCCCGCTTAGATATCTGGCTCCACGCACAACTTCAGAAAAGCCACATGCTGCTTGCATCATCCAAAGTACTGGGCAGTCCTGATTAGCAAACTGTCCTTTTTACCAATCCTCTACTCTTCCTGGAATCATTGAACTAAATAATAATTTTGTCTCTCCCTGATCAGCAAAAGGATTGAGAGGCTAACCACACAGCAATGCAGTGATTATGTGATTTTGTGCCTTTTGGATATGCCTGGGAATGCAAAAATTTGGGTCTGTGTGCATCTTGTGGCCACATCCTTATGCCAGCACATCTAGCATTTCTTCCTGCGCACTGGTTAATAGAAAGCTACTGGGGACGCTGGGAATTCTGATATGCTGGGAGTCAGTTCCAAAGTGAGTTAAAGAATAAGACTGCGCAATGATGTTTGAAGCACAGTGGCCACGTGGCTGTGTAGAGCCCAGTGAGTCTCAGCTGGAAATGTGCCTGTTCAGTGAGGATTTCTCTTTGCAGCTCTACTTTGACTGCAACCTCTGGTATTTTGAGCCCCTTAAATGTGTGCCATGTTGTTTTAAGGTTGTTCTGTCTTCTAAATACAAATGGCTACATTCACACCAAGCTGAGCTTGCTTTGTTGCTCTCAAGAGAGGCTGAAGCTGCTTCCTCTCCAGACGCACAATTATCCAACTGTCCTGGATCTGTGTTCAGCCTCTGATTCACTTTGATTATTAGGCAGCACTCAAAAGCAAAGGCTTTGCAGAAGAAAGTTTAAGTAAGACTTGGAGTTCAAGCAGGAGCATTCCCTGCTCATGTGGAATTGCATTAAAAAATTAGACATACACTAGATAACTGCAGTTATCTTCCTAACTTCTTTTGAGGACCATAACCATGCTTTTTGTCCATGATTTTGTCAGAGCAAAGTGGGAAGGTAGCTGGAACAGCAAGAGAAAGCCCCTCATATTCATTTGCAGAGAGGTCTACTTCAGAGGCAATTGCAGAACATTTCGTTCCACTTACTGAGGTCACAGCATCATTCTTGCTGTTTTCGCTTGTCTCTTTTAAAATAAATTGCTGCCTTTAAAGCAAATGACTTTACTGAACTGCTTGGGATCTCAGTGTTTTTCTGTGACTCTTTGAAAGCAGAATTTTTCCTTGCTGTTTGTTTTTTTCTCTTTTTCTTTAATGAGCAGATTTCTGCCTCCCTGCCTTCCCCTCCTCCTTCCTGCCTTTTGGCAGAACTTGATGTGTGAATTGTGATGTTTGCCACTGTATGACCAAAATGCTCTGAACTGTGCTCCACAAAGCAGCAGTGAACTTGACAGAGAAAAACATCAGCCTGTTTGTAAGACAGAAACAACAAGGACTTGACACTTTTCTTCTGATGTTTGTTTGTTCTTATCTGCTATGAAAATTCATTTGGTTTTGCTTACAAGCCAACTGGATATTTTTGACTGCTCGCATTTTTAAACTGAATTTATGCAAAAATATTATGTAAGAACAGTCTTCTATTGCAGTTATGGAGCTTTTAAAATGGGAGCAAGATTAGAACAAAGTCTTTAAAATTGACTTTGTTACCCAAACTAGTGGTGAGTTAGGACAGCTTTTATTAAGCAAAGCTCAAGTGTTGCGAAATGTTTGGATTTGAAGGTTAACTGTGACAAAACTGCAAGGCAGAAAGGATAGCAGCAGCTGCTCCAGCTACTGAGCTGGAGCATATAATACAAGTGTAGTTGTGTCCAAAGGTTTTAGATGTCTCGCTCAAAGACAGCTGAACTTTCCCTTTCAAGTAGTTTTAAAATGTTCTGATAAACACCTAAATTTATTCTTCAAGTTAAGAAATTAAATTTTCAGGATTCTTCCATCAAAGATCATTTCTCTCTGTACCAAAACCAGTAATTTTATGTGTATAAGGCACACCCTTTCGCCTAAAATTTCGATCGAAACCCAGAAGTGCGCCTTATAATCCGGTGCGCCTTATGTATGGACAAAGTTCGGAAATTTGCCAACCCAGAAGTTTGAGCCTCGAGGGCAGCTGCTGCGTGGGCAGCCGCGGCAGCCAGTGCCAGGGGCAGGAATGCCAGGGCCCGCAGCACAGGGAGGGCGCCTGGGGCTGCGTTTAAAGGCTGCGCCAATCCATGAAAAATGTTTGCAAATTGAGCACCTGACAGTAAACCCTGTGACCACGCGATTCTGTTACTAATTCATTACTTTGTTGCGCATGGATCCTCGCTTCAAAAAAAAAGTGCACCTTATAGTCCAGTGCACCTTATATATGGACAAAGTTCAGAAATTTGCCGACAACCCAGAAGTGTGCCTTATAATCAAGTGCGCCTTATAGGCGTGAAATTGCTACTTACAAAAGCTTAGTGAAAAGGAGGTACTGATAACTAGGCTGGTGTCTAAGAATAAAGAGATGTATCTGGTATTCTATTTTAACATGTTGTTATTGATTATTCAAGGCTGAAATACTGGAACAAGTTCTTAGAGAATTTACAGTCAAATCCCACTGATAAGCAGTAGCTGAGGTGAAATTAAAGTGAAGGTGACTTTCTGAATTTCTTCATTTGTGTCCATCAAAATATTTCTAAACAACTCAAGAATTTCTTCAAAACAATTCCTCAAGTTTTCTAAATTGATTTTCCAAGATGGTAAGTAAAGCCTTTATTTGGCCCTCACTCTACACAGGACTTTCCTCTGTTTCTGAAGTGCCTTTTGGCACTTTTTCCCCCAAAGGCAACTTATTATTTGCAAGCTGGTTATAGAGATACTTTGCAAGCAGAGACAGCTGAACAGGAAAAATAACCAAGGAGGATTTTGCTAACGCTTCTGTCCATGTGACACAGACATCCAAGTTACTCATGTGCACACATCCAGAATCTTTTCCCAGGCTACTGCAGAAAAAAATATACAAATTGTCCAACTTCCTTTTTGTTTTATCAGTGAATTTGTTTTGATTTTGTTTGTTTGTAGTTTCTGGGAGTCATATGATAACTATGCATTTCCCTCTCTGGTAGCATTTGTCTCTGATCTGATTACAACTCTGTACAATTGCAAAATGTACATACATTGTTTGTTTCTTAATAGTAAGATCACAGAAGACAGAATTTTAAAGTATTCCAGTGAAATAAAAGTATGTGTGTTCATGTGTAAAATGAAGGATGACTTTTTTAGCTATATCTCAAGGAATTACTATTCCCTTGGAGGTTTCCATGTGATTTTTTTCTGGTTTTCTTTGATTATTTAGATTAGGCCTATTTTCACATCAATGTATATCTAAAGTTATTGATAAAAAAGGAAGTGCACTTACTTAAAACATAATTTCAACATTAATTCAAACTATTACTTGATTTTGTAATATATATCAAATTGTTCCCTTCCAGTTTAAGTATTTGTATTTAAAAAAAATGACTGTTCAGGTTGTCAGATTGAACAGGACTGGTGTGATTAAAATGTTACAATACTTTAGAATACTTGCTTGCCCTAACAGATTGCTTCTGGAGTGAACTACCAATGGTGTAAGACCTTCAATGAATGAAAAACTCAAATCCAAGGACTTAATGTTGATTCATGTGTTCAGCAGAGTTGAAACTAAACTATTTGTCTTAAATTTGGCCATATCTCTGTTTTTTGTCCTCCCTGTATTAGTAATATTCCTCTCTCCTTTCCAGTGTCTTCCTAGGAAATAAATGTGAAATGTAATTTTTTATGCTGGGCCATTCTAAGTTCAAATGTCTTTGATCTTTCCTGTAACTTCTGAAGAGAAGTAGTCATCACAGACATACCCACGGCATTGAGGTAAAAATGTACACATTTGTGCAGAAACAAATTTTCCGCGATAGTGAAGAACTCCCGATTATCTGCTGTGCATCAAACACCCCATGGGTATAGTGTTATACACAGCCTCAGATACCTACCTTAAATTTTCCCTGGGATCATTACCAGTCCCAGCTGACTCACTGTAGTGGTTCCAACCAAGATATTTTTCCTCCTGGTGATGGTTTGTTCTTGGATGCAACACGTGAATCTGTGTCTGTTGCTTTGTTCAGGGACTGGTCCCACAGTTACAGTTCTGGTCAGAGCACTTTTGCTGAATTATGCTGTTCCTTTAGTGCAGCTGTGTCCTGCCTTTTGCTTGGGCTGATTTCAGTCCCTGGAATTTTTTTTTTTTTTAAACTTCCTTTTAAGTTCAGCTTTTTTCCTAGGATTGGTTGCAACAGAAGGGGTGGGACTATGTCTCAACCTGTGTGTGGCAAATCTTCTCTGGAGGGCCTTGGTCCACAAACAAGAATTTGGTGGAATATTTTCTCACAACCATCTCAAGCACAACTCTGGATCAATCACCCAGTGGTCCACAGTCATGGACTACAGCACTGTCCTCTCAGTACTGTTGTACATGGAAAAATGGGGCTCCAGATGTTTCCTGCTTTCTGTTTCAACTCTTTCCCCATGCTATTAAACATTTTTAGTTGGTCTTTGGGAGAAAAAAAAGTGCTGTGATAACAGAAGAACAAGTGCTAAAAGTATGTGGCTAACCCTGTCTTCTGCATGCACAGCACGTTCCTCTGGAGCTGCTGAAATGCAGCTGGTGAAAACAGAGCTCGGGCAAATCTGAAGTGATGGTGTAGAAAAACGTTCTTTTCATAACTTACTGTACTTTATTTCTTTCCTTGTTTATGACAGCTGTTTTCAGACTACTCTGGACACTGGTTTTTATTTATTTGGAGACTTCTCAGCAGTTCCACAGAAGCTCAGTAGTTTCAGTGGCAGTTCCATCTGTGATGAGTGAGAGGAAGGTTCCTAAGTTCAGTGAAACACATCACAGCAGTGATCCACACATGACCCTCAGGTTTGGCTACCACAGCAGGAATTTGTGCTGAATGCTTGTGTGGGTATGAGCAAATGTATCAGTAAGTGGCTGTGTGTGTTTCAAATGCTGTGTAGCTTTGTGCCCACCAGCACACTACTGTTTGTTTAGGAGGAAAGGGGAGATCTGTTTTGAAAAGTCTGAAATGGAAATACCTACACTGACTTCAGTTGTTGAATTAGTGATGCTGTTATTCAAGACTGTTTTGTAAATAATATTATGTTGTCATAAGTATACACAGATATCTAATCTTCCTTTTTTTGTGATTTTGAGCGAGGTAACTTGTGTGTGTTTCTTACCTGGGATTTTATTTGGCTTATTTGTTCAATACTTTGACAAACCTTGGAAAAGCTACAAGTGTGAAGGTGCATGACATAATTTAAAAAGACGTAGGAATGTGATACACAGATCCTTTTGTGCTACAGTAAGAGAAGCTCTTTTTAACACACCACAAAGGTATATGTATTGAGTCTCAGGGAACTTTATAGCTGGATAACAACTGACTTTCAAACGTTTATAATTTGTTTTTCTGTGCCAAGTGTGTATGGGAGAAGCCTAGGAGGTCAAGAGAAAATAAGCAGAAGTCAAAGACAGATTGTAAGACAAATAGTAACATCTGGTAAATGACTTTCTTCTGCATTTGTAGAGCCCTTGTTTACTGCAGTGAATGTGAAATGTTTTGCTTGGCAGGATTATAGCATTAAAGTCCACCAGTCTGGGAATAAAGTTCACACAGGTTTATAACATTGCTAATACACAGTAAACACCAACAAATGTAGTTGAATTTAAAACCTGTATGTCGTAAAAAATAATAATCATCAGTGATGTTAAAAAGTTAGAAAATACATAGGTTTTATGGCCTTTTGTCATTTTTGAGAGGCATTTCAAATATTACTGCTGGCTCATATGCATGTATAAAGATCTTTGATCTGCTCTCTGTCAATTGACTGTAAGTAAATCCACCTTTGTGCTCATTAAAGACCTGTTTCAGAGAAACAATGGAGTAAAGGAGCTAAAAAGTGCTAGGCTGACGACATCACACAATTGAAGGTTTGTGTCTCTCTTATGTGGGACCCCTAAAAGGGAAAAAGATATGCTGAAGAAAGTTAATAAAAGAGGCAGAGCAGATTTGGTTTGGTGAATTTCTTACAGTTTCCAGCTGATCCCACACTGCTATTCCCTCCTGACAGACTATTCAGGGAGAAATGGTCGTGCAAACGGAGTTTGATTTCTGTGGGAACTGTCTTCCCAAATGAATGTTGTTCTTCTATGAGGAAAAAAAAAAAGGAGTACAGATTGTAAAATTTTTGATAGCATGGGTATAGCAAACAAACAACTTGCCCCTTCTTCAGTTCCCCATCTTCTTATTTTGTACGACTAAAATTCTGCAGAGGTTACAAAAAAAGATCAGGGCCAGCTAGACTCACCAAACAGAAGCTGAAGAGGTTTATTCAGTCGTGGGAGTACTTCACTTCATATTATCACTAAAAGTTTTATTCTCTGAAAATTCGTGTTCCTGTGGTATTTTGGGTTGCTTGGACTTTGTTCAATGAGAAATACTTTAACTGGAACAACAGCAGTGATGTCTTCTGAGATCAAGACACTTGGATCAGAGGCAAAGGGAAAAGAAATCCATGGGGCTCACTGATTGAAAGACTAAAATCAGTGCTGTAGTTTAATCTCAAATGCATTGTGGAAACTCCTCTGTAGCTGTTAAAAGTTGTAGCTGTAATACTGACTGGAGTCCTAAGGCTAGAGAAATTAAGATTTCTTCATGCTTGCAGGAACCAGAATGTTGAAAGAGAAAAGAGTTGTGCATATAAATCTGTGTAGGATTCAGTATAGACACATTTCTAAACAGTTCCAAAAGCCACAATTGTAGTTTGGCATTGTGTTTTTATCTGTATCAAATCATGCTTGCATTACTTGAGAAATCATGCCAGTTTCTAGAGAACAAAATGTTTCTGTGTCAAAATTCTTGTTTGTTGCCTACAGATGATTTGCTAGTTGGTTTTCGTGCCAATTTACCAGCTTGGCTGCATTGACTTGAACAGTCTCTCCTGATTTAAACTTGTGTTGTGGAGCCTGGGTCTTTGCATTTATATTTATGAAGAGTCTGTTTATTGTCTTTGATAAAAGCAGAAGAAGTCAGTCTGTTTGAAAACCAGTGTGAATTGTTCAGTTGTCCTTGTAAAGAGGGACAGTTGTATTTTGCTGTTATCTTTTGATTAATGTGCTCTTCAGGACTACATGTCTTCCCAGCAGATTTCACCAGCCACATGTCAGCAAGTGTAAGAGCCAATTTCTTGCCCTTTGTAAGTCAGACCAAGGGGAGGTCTTGGGAGCAGGGAGCCATAATGGACCATGGAAGTCTGAGAGCAATTATTTCTAGGATAATCAAACACAAGAAATAGCAGGAAGCGAGGTTTATTTATGGAAGAGATGTCTACTAAGAAACCTACAGTTTTTATTTACTACTTCCCTAGAAGATTACTAGAAAAATGAACAAAAATAAAAGTCTTGGAATATTTGAAAGTAAAAAGAGTTTTAAAATTAGCCAGAAGAGGGAAAAATCTCATATATTCAAAAGATGCAAGATCATTTTTTCTGCTTTCAAAATAATGGATTTTTTTAAAGGCAATAATGTTATGAGTGATTAGAACAAAAGATGGATGTTTCAAGGTGAACAAAGCTTATTTTATTTTGAAAGGTCTTAGTTAAGGAAGTTTTAAGATGTAGACTAAGTTATTTATGGTCTGGATTCAGGCCAATGCAATGCTATATCAGCCCCTGGGTAGCTTAGGGGCAAATTTCACCTTAAGCAGGAAATAACTTTATTTCTCTCTATCATAAAAAAGCTTCCCAAAGCTACACCACTTCAGGGAATAATAGACGACCAATTTCCAAGATACTTTTGTTCTTTCCCACTGTGCTACCATATTTTTCTCTTTGGGGATGCTGGAGGGGCAGTTCCTCCCTGATGCTGCAGTAGCACAAGTGTCCCATGCACTTATCCCCAAGCAAATTCTGTGTAGTTTGTTCTTGGTACCCACCTGTCCATTATGACTGTCGTGGTCTGCCACTGCATCTGGCATCAGCTTGAAATCAGATGGAGGCTACTTAGACTGGCAGCCGACTTTTATCACAAAGAGCAAAACCTGCTTATTTTTTAATGAGGATTGTGTCCTACATGTCTTCATGATGATGTATTTGATGTGCATTGTGTATTTATTTGGTGGGCTTCCTCAGGAGGAGAATGGAATCAATGCTTCCTCTCTACTCAGCACCTGTAAGGCCACCCTTGGAGTGCTGTGTGCAGCTCTCCAGCATGGGAAAGAGGTGGAATTACTGAAGAGAGCTCAGCAACAGGCTGTAAGATGATTGAGGGACCTTCATGTGACAGCTGGGTCTGTTCAGCTGAGAGAATGCCCAAGGGGAGTCTCATCCATGTATATGGATGTCTGAAAGCAGGGTGCAAAATTAAGAACTGGTTTTCTCATCTCTCCTGTTTACCATCTGGTCCCACCAGACAAGACATTTTAATACAGACTCAACTCTGAAAATATTTGACAAAAATCTCCACCAACCAGTCAATCATAGCCTGAACTAAATATTGAAAATCACTAGAATGTCTTGGCCCAAGTGCCAGGCACATCTGGATGCACTGAACTATTTTTCAAAGGTTCAATGTGCATAACTGTGACTCTGACATATGAACAGTCTGCCAAGATTATTAAAGAAAATAAAAATAAAGCCATCTGTTTATTATACTTGCAGGTCATTTCCTGCATATGCAGTTCTTGGAGACAAATGCTGTGAAGAATGAAACAGTGCCTCTTGTACATTAAATTAATCCAAGAAGGCACAGTGGTATTTATGACATCATAATTACATGCAAAGGAAAAGAGGGAAAATCATGCCTTCAGGTGAAAAAAAGCTGACCAAGAAAAAAAAATAGTATGTGAGCACTTGAAATGCCCTTATAAATTAAAAAAACCCTAAACAATAAAATAGAACTTCAGAAAAACATACATGGGTTGCTAAATTGAAGCTTTTCTTTTTCCCAGTTACAGGATACAAATGGAAAGACTGTGGAGCCTTTTCTGTATATCTGTTTGCTAAAATTTCTGGTACACTTTGGCTGTGTGGATTTCCCTGGCAAATGCATGAGAGATTCTGCTGTGTCACTGTTGTACTGGGACAATGAAAGCAATTTTAATTGCTCCGTGGTGGCACAAGGTGTTCTGCCTCTGTCTGTGATGTGTATTAGATGGACAGTGTGCTGCTCTGGTGACACTACATAGTGTGTGTTTATACTTGAGAGCTTTCCTGTGGGCTTCTGGAAGCTACTGGACTAGATCCTCAGAAAACACGGACAATTACAATTTTACCAGATTTGGCCTATGGGAAGCCCTTTTTTTTACCTGCACTCACAATTATGAATGGTTAACAGTTTCATTTTAGTTCAATTTAAACAGACCTTAGTAAAATATTTACTTGAAGAGCTATGTGTATGCTGCAAGGGAAATCAACATATGTCAATTTGTTCTTCTTTGGACACTGGCTTACTTCTTTGCAGTGCAGCAAATAATGTCTTTGTAGGAAAGTAATTGCACTAATATTCCAAAAGAGGTATTGATGACAAGCCACTGCTTTTCCAGAGGAATGGACCCAAGGTGTATTAGTATTGTCTAACAGTAATAAAGGTTAATGTCTTTTTTGGAAATTGTTCCATTATAAATTGCCCTGGACCCTAAATAGCCTTGACACTCTCTAGCCATAATAACTACAACTTTTATAGCCCTAGGAAATCCAGTCATGCAGAGGTGGTACAGGGTTTTGCCAACTGATTTCTTTGTTCTGGCAGACAAAAAGATAAATTAACGTTGCAACCTGCCTTTACTTTTCCTTTTTTAAAAGTTTGCTTAAAGGACTAAGACTAAGATCAAGAGCTTTGCAGATGTATCAAGAATTAATGACTCTTGTGTAAGTCGCACATTCTGTGCCAAAAAATCTACATCCCAGCTGAGGTGATGAGTACAGAGACAAACTCTGACAGGGAATATGTCATGGGAGTAGCAACTGTACAGGAACAAGTATTGGGAATGACTTCTTACAGGGAAAACAAAAGAAGATTAAGGATTCAGAAAGAGACATGACCAAGATGTCCATAGAAATGAAAGCTGACTAGTCTGACAAGTCTTGAATTTCAAAGTTTTGTTGAGTGTATATCTAGACCCTAATGGGTCTGATTTTTTTCTTAGTGTCTTTTATGGCTTTCCTTTGTTTTAGTATGAAATAGAGGTATCCTCCTTTGCAGTGACTCCCTAGAGCTTCTTATCTGTCTTTTAATCATAGTGAAGAATACAGGCCTTTTGATATGGTCCCCTATTGCAGATGAGGTTTACTCAGGGTTGAGGGGAATTGCCCACTCCATAGTAGGCAAGGTTGAGATACATTTAAAGGAAAATTCTGTCACAGAACTCTTTATTTTAGCTTTTTTCTCCATGTGCTAGAGACCTTTTGTGGAGAGAAGAGCTAATGCATTCTTCTGGGGAAGAGATTTGGAGTTACTACTCAGCCAGTGTCAAATTCAGTGTGCCTCATAAGGGACAGAGGGAGTTGTAGCTTATAGGGACAAACAAACTTCTGGGCTGTGACAGATGGGGTCATCACAAGGGAGAGAGGTATTAAGCCTTGATGTGGTGTTTAAAACTATTTTAAGGTGTATTTAAGCTACTCATGAGAGAAATTATTCAAAAGTCTTATATTTTTTTGTCTGTGCAGAAGAGCTGGGCCAGATCGAAGGCTTATGCCTGGACCTTTACTGTGGTATCTTCTGCATCAGGCCTTTAATCAAAACCATGTGGCTCATGCTGTCTATGCACTGGAATAAGAACAACCAGTGCTGCAGTGCAACAAAGTCTTTGCTAACGTGATTTAAGTATTTAGGAAAGAAAAGCAAAGACCAGATGTGAGAGTTAGTGTTATAAGGCAGCCCCTGCAAATAGCAAAATGATTGACAAAAGGATTAGGGCTGTAGCATCACAAAGAGAGACTGATAAGTCTGGGACTCTCAAGTGTAAGGAGAAGGCTGAGAGAGATGGAATTGATTTTTGCATAGCTATGAAAAAGATAGTTCAAGTGCAATCCATCATTCACTAAACCCTGAATTAATAGCATAATTTATTTGGCTTTAAATCAGTCATCTTCTGCTTTCATAACCAGGCAGTGTGCAAAGTAAACTTCTGCTATGAGCTGCCACACAGGAGACTGTGGAAGCAGACAATATCAACAGATTAAAAAAAAATAAAAATAAAAATTTGGAGGTCCATAAAGAAATAGTTTGCAACTACTTGTGATTATACCTAATGTTGAAAAGAAAAAAAAAATAAAAACCCCAGGATAATGTGGTTTTATAGCTTAATATAATTGTGTGATATTCAGAAATCGCTAATTTGGTTAAATTTGCTATTCTCAACTAGTACACTATTTTTTTGACATCTTTGATGAGATGAGCTGCTAGATCTGACTAATATTGGCAGAGTTCATCCCTTTTTGATATCAAGTCACATTATTCTAGATTTGAGATCTTTATACTTTGTTTTGAAGAAGCTTGTAATGATACCATTTTTGATGAAAGAAAATATTATTTCTTCCATTTATTTTTCTTCCCTTTGAGTAGTATGTGTCAGGTTTAGAAGCATGGAGTTTCTTTCCCTGCAAGTCAGTGGCATGGATCTGTCAATGCAGTTTTATTGGGCAGCCTTTTGGATCCATCTTTTGGCTTTGGACAATCATGCCTTTATCCTGTGAGGTGGCTTAAAAGAAGACTGAACTATTTTGTACAATTTATACACTCAGCAAGAGTTTTTCTGCCAAGATTTTTGAGTTTTAGGGGTTAATAAACACTTCATTTGCTCTCTAAATAGCAGCTTCTGCAACTCTGTTTTTGAGTTAGCTCTTTCAAGCACAAGTTACAAGACTGTCTTAATGACACCCTGGAGCGGCCGGTGTGATTCTGCTGTTTCCTACTTCTATCTCAGTCTCTCCTGGAAGCAGGACAGGACTTTCTACACTAGCATGGGAGAGGAATAGGCAGGAAGCATATATTCCTTTCTTCAAACATCATCTCTTTATCTTTTCCCTCCATAAAATGCCAGAATATTTCATCTGAGGTGAGCAAATCCCAGGCACACGGTGAGCAAATGATCCTGTGCTGAGCTGCAGGACCTGGCAGTACAGAGGGGATGGAGGGTGGGTCTCTATCCCAGTGGTGCTTCCCACATCCTCCCCAGTCAAATCCTTCTGCAGAGGTCGCAGACCCTTTGCAGCCATTCCCAGTAAGATCAGATTCTTTCAAGCAGGAGACTTGTGAAGAGAAGAGCCCCACACCTATCTGCAGATACCCAAATCGTTTTGCACTTGCTGTTTTTGTGAGCATCACAATAGTTGGTGTTATCACGGGATAGCCATAGTCTGTGAGTGACAGCAAAGATTCCTGCAGTGTCACCCCTGTCACAGCCATTATCACTGAGGCAAACTTAGCTCACTTCTCAGCAGTCTGGGGGGAGGTGGGAACCAGAGCTGGTGTTTGACAACCTGCACCTGGGAGAGTACATGTACCCTTTTATACCTTATCACACGCCTGTACCAGTGGCAGGGAAAGCTGCAGTGACAGGAGCAGGCTGCTATGTTCAATAAGAGTGGTTCAGGGAGAGAACTGGATGGTTAGCTGAAATTGAGATGTTTAAAGCTGTATTTTTGTGGTATTTTATCTGACTGTGATCAAAGAATCAGTGACCTTTGCAGTGCTGCTAATGGACCATCAGGTCTCAGGCAAAAAGCTACAAAGGAAGGTTGTAGTTCTTAAATTAAAGAGATTTTTGAAAGCTGGTGTTTGGAAGGGGGAAAATTGTAAGAATAGATTTTCAAAAGTAATTTTAGAGACTTGGAGTAGTGGCCTTTTTTTTTTTTTTTTTTTTTTTTCTGACTTCCACCAAACTTGTGTGACAAGGCAAATGACCCTGCAGGCCTTTAGTCTCCCTTTTTCATGCTCACTGATGGCCAGGCTCTCTTACCCTTACAAAGACTGATGTGGCTTGAAATGATTTAGGGCTGCCTCAGCTATTAGCTTCCCAAACAAGTTAGCTTTGCTGTAACTTCAATGCCAGAAAATAAACACGCATACACTGAAAACCCAGTGAAAGTCAGGCAAAGTCTTTCCAGGGGTTTTAGTTTTATCACTACAGCCCTGCTCAACTGGGGAGCCGAGAGAACAGCTAAAGAGTAGAAGGAAGAGTCCTGCCTGCCTTTCATGTAGAAAAAGCTGGCTTCTTCATCCATTTCAAGGCAACAGAATGTCAAGTCAGGTTGTGTTGCCTAAGGCTGCTATGCAGTAAGGGGATTTAAATGTAACCTCTGCATACAGAAAAAGGAAGTCCCTTAATTCATTCAATATTTTATTAGAAATCTCTTAATGCTGGTCTTATTCCTAAAGGTAAACATCTCGGAGGCTTTTCAAAGCCTGTATTTCATTATTTAATAATCTGTTTTCACTGACACAATTCCCTAGCTCTGAGCCTGTAACCAAGTCCATAAGCTGGAAATATCAGCAGTCCAGGAACTGTTAAATAATTAAACCATTGGTGCCTGGAAGTGTTAGTGCTTAAATCACTCATGTTTTGTTTTCACAAACTACTGAGAAAAAGGGTGTCATTGCAAAAAGATTACTAACTAGCTCTCTTTCAGAGCAAGATGACTCTTTTTCTGCAATGGTACTTAGCTTGAAACTCTATGAATGTTTGTTTAGAAAGCAGGATTTATAGGGTAAGATTGAATAGTGAGCTGTACAGACCTGGTTCTTTGTTTTTCATCTTGTATCTCCACTTATCCCATCTTCTGGACTCACTGGAAATCCTTACCTGCATTCAGAGCTTTTTATAGGACTTGCATATGATCATCTTTTTTAAAGAATTCCTAGGAATAGCCATTGACTAGAAAACAGTTTGGCGCTGTATGTGCATATGTGAGCACAGATTTGGATGTGTCGCATCTGTAAAGTAGGGGAATATCTCTGAAGGTCAAATATTCCGGCTACTCCTTTTGGCATCTCAGGCTGAGATCCACTGAGGTGGATGTGGGCTCATTCTGAACACACAGGAGATGACCCAGACTGTTCTCAAACTTCAAGCAGATGGAGATAGGCCATTTCACTGATGTAGTTTCTCACCCATGAATGATATATGTCATGAGTTTTCTCCATCAGAGAAAATGGGATTGGTTTTATCATAGTACCTTTTACTCTGGAGAAGGACAAAGTAGTACAATCACAGATATAGTGTAAGAGAAGAGGAGTTTAGGGATAACAGCAGGCCTTTGAGAGCACTAATGACATGCTCTCCCTAATTCAGTCCAGACAGAAAATTTTGAATGCCATAATATGTTATAGCACCAGATTACTTCCTTTTGTAGACATTTTGAATCCAGGTGCTATGTGGAGTGAGATGGCTGGGTGGGAAGAGGAAGAAAATGAGATTTTGATGAAATGTTGTAGGACATGAGAATATTTTCCTTGCCCTAAGTGGGATTCTGCAGTTAGTGCAAAAAACCAATTTAGTGCAAGGCAGGAAATAGATACGGACTGTCTTGAGTACTGGGGTTTCTGTTGTTCTGTTGCACATGGTGATATGACCATCAAACACACTTACTAAGCTGAGATCTGGAAACAAGTCTCTACAATGACTTTTTTTTTTCTTCGTTGCCTTTTTGTTTACTTTGGCTTTTTGGAATACCTTGTGACTCTTGTCATCTCTAATGGGAAATCTGTCTGCATTCCCTTCAGAGTTTATTTGCTATATTTACAAGCTTAGACAGTATTGACATAGTAACTAAGGAGAAATCGGGTTTTGGCAATGATGGAAACTTTAGCAAGTTTCTATACACATATAAAATTTAAACATACAAAAATGAAAGTAAAAAACAACTTTAAAATTATTTGATTTCAAAGTACTCATAAATAATGAAATACTGGCATTGAGCTCACATCTACGAGTTCATATCTCTGTTATACCCCTATATCTTCTTTATGTTCAGCATAAAGTAGTTGGTCATTTTGGCTACCAGTATGAAAATATTTTTCTGGTAACTGAGCAGAACTCAAAGAAGAATTCCCTCAAACATGCAAACTACCAAAAACACAAAGCTTGTTTTCAGGTGACCAAATATTTTCAAATAACTTTCCTCCTGCTTAAGGTGGACTGGACTTTTCTGCAGCCCTGATTTAAACATCATATTGGCACTGGCTGTTGTGGTTAGACTCAAAAACAATGTGAGATATTCCATGATTACCTTCATGATATCCTGTGCACTTCTGTAACTGAGTAATGGTGAACAGCAGACTTAAACACCTCTTTGGGGGGGTTGTATGACTTGCAAGACAATCAAAAAGAGTTGGCTATTAAGAATTCGATTTCTCTAATATCTCTAGTTTAATTACAAAGGACTTTTTCCCCAAGCAGTTAAGGGTTAATTGGAACTATGGGTACTGAAAATAAAGAACTCCCATCATATCCTTTTGAGTCTTCTTTAGAAACCAAGGCCCTACCCTGCAGTTTACCAAAGTTTAGGATTACATTTGCTAGTAAAAATTAATAATTTATGCAAAATAATGTTTTAACCAAACTCCCTCACATTTCTGCTTGTTTTCCAGCATGTGGTGTATCTTACCTGGTGGGAAGGGTGATTACCCTTCCTCTGCAGGCAAAGAAAAAAAGGGAAGCTTCTGAAAAAAAGCTTCTCACATATTATTAAAGTATCTTCTGCTGTCACTTCTTTCTGACCCAAGACAATTTTCCTGTAGTTCTCTCATTTCTCATAGATCTTATTTTTACCTTTACAAATAAGGTTTGAGAAAACTGCTGTGATATTCTTTAATGTTATTGCCACTGCTCTTTTGAGTCACTGCACTTACTGAAGTGGGCAGGTGTTCCTTTCAGTGCTAAAACTTGCTGATTTGTCTTAATGAAATAATTCAATACTGCAGTACCAATATAAGATAAAATCAACTGCAAGACATAGAATGTTACATTTTTTCTGAAGGACCTACCTGATTTTTTAATAGGAGTGTACATGTATGATATTTACCTCAAACCAGGAGGATTCCGGTTCTGATACAATATTGGGTTGTATTTCATCAGGGGTTTAGAGTGCAGGAGTTTTTGTCTTCTGGAATATTTTAGTCTGATGCAATGACAGTATATTTTTTGGCTCTTCAGATGACCTCTCTGAACTTACAGTGCATTTTTTAAAATACCAACTAGACAAAAAAGAGGATGGATGCTTTTGACATTGTGGTTTCTTTTGAGGCTGGCACTGCAACATTTTGCTCTTTAAATGACACAAATATTTTCTTTTGTTTTTTTAATAGTTGCCAAAGAGGCATCCCCAGGCACCTCACAAAAATATCCTTGTATTCTCTGTATTATAGCCACAGCAGATGACTTATTTTAAAAATATTTTATCCTCTTTTTTAGGAGAGCAGAAGAATTACTGTGAAGGATGAAAGATTGCTTAAAATAGTGATATGGTTCTTAATCAGCTCAAGGTAAGCAACCTCAAATCACCTCTTATTTGCAAGAAGAAAAGCACACATTCAATTGGCACAGAGCTGCTAAAATGAGGTAGCTTGTCAAATTTTTTGCCATGTCCTTGTTCACTCTGTGGTAAATAGGACTCGACTTGCCTCCCCTTCTGTCTTCACTTGGGGGATAAAAGAACAGCAGCAGAAGAGGCTTCTGATGGTTTTTATTCAATAGGTAAATTCAGTATCATCTGGGGGATTTATGTCCCTGAAGAGCAGAAAGAAGAAAAAAGTAGCTCATCTTGAAAGGATATTCTTTCAATAGACACTTGTGTAAATAGGAATGATTTAGTGCACATTATTCTTTAGAATTAAGATGTCCCTTTGGAATTAGCAGGCAATTAAGTGTCAAATTTGAGGCAGAAATTGAACCAAGATGCTAATGGATTTTTTTTATCCGTTGCAACAACTCTCATTTCCTTTTTAAAAATTTGGTTTATTAAGCTGTTTCAGATGTCACGAAAAGAACTGGAAAAATAGCTTTAGGTGCCTGCATTAATCTTGATAACTTTAGTACTGTTGGCTCGCTGTAAACCACAAAAAATCAGATTGTTGTGTGTCTGCCCACAAAATTAATCTCAACACCACCCTGCAACTTACTTCAGAGGCCTCTCCAAACCAAAATAAGTTTAAAGAATCCATCAGTCATAGCTAAATTTTACTGTACCTCTAAAGAAATGGGAGTGAAAGTCAAATGCAGCTTTTTAATACCTGTTGAATTCACAGCTTTCTGGAATTTGTTATTTAGGTCTCTGTTTTAAACCACTTATTAACGAATTGATTGTTTTATAATTATTTAATTTATAATCTATTATTTAAATATGTAATTATTTGATTTAATTAATGTATCAGATAGTTATAATTTATTTTATACACGTCAAATAATTGCCAATTAATATTAAATATTCTGTATTAATATATAAATTATTCAGTTTTTGATAATTAACTTTCAGGATATTATGAATTTCCAACAACAGCTGTTTATTTTCAGTACTTTGTATTTTATTGGTAACAGATCTGGCATTTTTCTTCAATAACAATTTTTTATACCACTTGGGAATTTTTGTTTATGCATAACAAAGTTTTCCTGCTGTACAAGTTGCAGACCTTTCTCTACAAAAGTTTCAGTATTTTAGCTTTTACTGCCATAAATGCTGCCATATTACCTCTCCTCTGAAAACTAAGTGATGGCACAGTGAATAATTTCAGGAAAGTTTTACCGCAGTAACAACTTGCTCAAAATAAATACATCTTGGGAAAGGACATTAAGAAATAAAAAAAAAAAAAAAAAGTTTGTTTATGTGTCTCTTAAAGCTTTTGCTTTTATAACTTTTTTAAGGAGCAGAGTTCATTTTAAACTTATTAGTTCAGATAATTGGAAGGTGATTCAGAGAGATCTAATTAAATTGTCCTTTACAGTAATATCTTTATCGATAATATGTTCTTTCTGGTTTTAAGCTCTGAGTTACCAAATTTCATTTTAAGGTTTCATGGAGTAATTGAATGAATTCCAGGATTTTTCTCTATATCTTGAATTCTCTTGCATCTTGACCAGATCAATAGTTTCTGGTTGTTAAAACTTTTATTCATTTGTTCTTTGTTGTCCAGAATAACCAGTAAATGGCTAGAACACATTTAAATGCATAGTGTTTGAAAATGAGAGGGAAATAAAGTAAAATGTAACAATAATACTTGTAAGGAAAGGGGAGATGACAAAGAGAGAGGAATAAAACTGAATAAAAACCAGTGATGCACAATACAATTGCTCACCACACACTGAGCAATGCTCGGCCCATGCCTGAGCAGCCATCAGCATCTTTCTAGTTTATATACTGGGAATGATGCTCTATGGTATGGAATAGCCCTTTGGCCAATTTGGGTCAGCTGTCCTGGCCATGCTCTCTCTCCCAACTTCCCTCCCCTCTTGTGCTTCCTCACTGACAGAGCGCCAGACACTGAAAAAGACTCATCTTTAGGGGAAGCACTACTTAGCAACAACCAAAACATCAGTGCGTTGTCAAGAATCCTCTCATGCTGAATCCAAACCACAGCTCTGTAGCAGCTACTAAGAAGAAAATTAACCCAGCTGTAACCAGGATGAAAGGAAATAAGTAAGTGGATGATATAAACAGGAAAAAGAACGTATATCTCAAACTGGGTGCATTGTCCTAAACTGAGTGAAATTCTATTTTTAACTTTATCCTCCATTTGCATTTGGAGCCTATCCTAATTAGGTCTAAGCAATCTAATAGGATTATTGTGCTAGAAATGTGGCGTTGGAGATTTTTTTAAAATTAGATATTTTAGCTCTGATATCCTACACCAGGACAAATACAAATCCTGTCAGCCTCTCTATGGCACATCTACTTCTGTTCAGTTGACACATTTGTGTATTCTGGAAAAGAAACCAAATTATAAATGACAGCCCACAGAATTCCCTTTTGCATTGGTATGAATTAATTGAGTAGGTTATAGAACTAAGTTTTCTTACAGCTTTTTGGTTGAAAATTATTGGTTTTGCCAGATCTTTCACTTCCTTTGTCTCAGGCAAGGGGTTTCTGCAAATCCACATTACCTTAAGGAGTGTTTAAAGAAATCACCAGTTCCTAGAGGGTCTGTTGATGGATCAGTTCAATGGAAGGCATAACAGGAATGCAAATTACTTCCATTATACAATTTTAATAAATATGTTTCAAAGACAACTGTTCCTGCAGCTTGTCCAACATAAAAAAAAAAAAAAGCCAAACCAACTAGTGAACAACAATGCCAGTAGCTGTGATGAATTATAATTCATTTTGGACC
The DNA here is from genome assembly GCA_009812075.1 of Sialia sialis. NCBI lineage: Eukaryota > Metazoa > Chordata > Aves > Passeriformes > Turdidae > Sialia > Sialia sialis. The sequence continues at coordinate 2,217,554 of VRYO01001865.1, forward strand.
TAAGGAAAAAAAAAAAAAACCACAAACTTTAGGCAATGTAATTGGGGGTGGGGGGAGGAGGAGATGGAAATCTTATTAGTCGTACAACCTATGGGCTGAGCAGGAAACTCTCAAGCATTAGGAGTGAGGCTCTAAAACTGTAATTGTTCAAAACCAACCTAGAAATATGTATGGGAAGGGTGCAGCAAGTCTTGCATAAGGTGAGGTTCAGTTTCTAAATGCTCATCCAGAGAAAATTCAGAAGTGTTTTATTTCACATACAGCCCTAGCAATAACGCAGTCATTTCACTGTTAAAGTTCTTGCCTACAGGTGCCTTAACAGGTTTCTGCTTTCTCATGCTTGAAGAGCATCTCCAGTTTGAGAACTTTCATTTGTTCTTCAGGGTGATTTTCATAGCCTGCTGCCTTTTGCTGTGTTTCTTCTGCTCTGTCCTCTTCTGCTTTTATAATGTAATTCCTCTTCTTGTTTTCCTTCTTCAAGGTATTTCTTATCCTCTAAGTCCATAGAGGATAAATTCCTAGTGTTCTCTTCAATGCCTTTTTTCTGCTATAGGAGAAATCTGTGTTGGAGAATGTGACATGAAACTTACTGTCATCAAGTTCAAATCTTGAATCACTCATCAATTGCTACATATCCATTCACTGAGTGATTATTTCTTCAATGATACCATGTATTTTCTCTTTCCGTCTCCCTGTTCAGAGCATTCCAATTTCTGTGGGATTGAAAATGGTTGTGGGTCCCTCTTGTAGGGTGTCTGTTTACAGCTGCCATGCAAGGAAGCCTAGGGTGTTTGCCATTTCTCTGCTATCATCAGATCCTAGAATAAAAATAGTATTTAAAGATGGATCCCTTAATGCTGAGAGGTAAAAATGCTTTAAAAGTTAATTTTGCTACTCACCATTTCTCTATTCTTAATCTCATAAGGGTTTATTTGTTTGTTTTAATTATGGAAGTCATGTTATCACTGCATTCTAGTATAATTACTGCTATCTGATGAATTCAAACCAGTCTTAACTGTCCACTATCAGTAAAACCTTCCTATGTGGATGTGTATTATTGAAACCAGTAACAACCTGCAGAACTGAATGACTTGCTATGCCATTATTCCAGGTGTACAAAGATTGCAATTTGAAGTGGTTGTGTTGGTTTTTACTGTATGTTTCTCACATTACAGTATGAAGATTGAAATTCAGAAGGGAAATGCAGTAACAAAAAGGCTGTGTATTCTATACTGTTCTAGGGTCATGGTTTTGTCTCTAAGCAGTGACTAAGGTGAAATGTGCAGAGGCTGGAATTGCAGGACTAGTGTCCATGCGTGGGAGCAGGGCTGTGCTGCCATGCCCAGATACATAGCAACAAACAGCACACCAAATATTCGAGTGGAGTGAAAGCAGAAGGGTGACCTTTGCTCTGCTGGCTGCCAAGCTCAGGCTCTCGGGGACTGATGATAGGAATGCTGTCCAGAGATGAGGCCATGCGGGGTGAAATAGCTCCTCCATGGTGCTTGGGGAGAGACGGGGAGCACGTACAGTCTCCATTTGAATTTTTTTCTGGAACCGTGAAATGGAAGTCTATGCCTAGGTGTGGATGGGTTTGTGTGATCCTTCTTGACACCAGTGTACTCCAGCAGTCATTTTCATCACTTACCAATTGTACTTTAACATAAAAGGCCTTTTGAAGTGCAATTGAATAATGGAAGAACAATTCAGGTGAGAATGTGCAGAAGTGAGTATAATGTTTGAGGGAAATTCAGCTCTGTGAGTGCCAGGCTGACCCAAAGGATCCTTTATGGGCAGTCCAAGAGTGACTTACGGTGTATCCATCAACTGTTATCCATCTCCTGCTGGTCTTGTTCCTTCCTTGGCCAATGCCATCCTGGTAAATGTGGAGCACTACACTGGACAACTGTATCCCTGCTTGTGTGAGGATGGCAGGAGGATTGCAGTACCTGCTCTGCCATCTCCAGTGTTTAGCCCAGGAACTCAGTTAGAGGTGATTACTGATATCTGCTGAGTCTGATACTCAGATTACCAAAACACAAAAAAGTGGTGTCTGAGTGACATCTGAAATTCCAACTATATGACTCCAGAACCAAAAATTCTCTTCTTCTGATCCAGTCAGAAGAAGGAGCTTTCTATTTAAATGTTGAATGTTAAATTAAATATTAGGGGCCTGATTCTTCATTGCATTGCACTCATTCCAGAATCAGTATTCAGACTGCATCTTTAAATATTAAATTTCTCCTGACAGAATGAAAGCTGATATGCAACCTCTGGCACTGGACTGCCATGCTGTTTCTTATGTCACAGGTGATGACAATTGCCAGAAATAGTGACTAGCAGCAAGAGACTACAATATCCACCTTAATTGCATTCTATATTTTCAGACATAATTTACAGTTTTAAAGTGTTGAAAAATGAGTATGCTGACAAGAGTGCTCAGTATCCTGTAGCAAGTCACTGGGAACAGGAAAGTTTTCCTTTAAAGATTCAACAAAAACAGTCCTTACTGTGTGACAGAAACAAGCTGCACCAAACCTGCCAATGATTCAGCATGTTTTTCTAAATTCAAACTAGGCTGCAGCCTCAAGTTTGAAGTAGAGATTCAAACCCTGCAGGGAAACACCAGAGGCTCAGGCCTTTCTCCCAGCATCCATCATGGTGCCAGGTAGGGAACCAAATGAATAGCAAAACACTCTCTGTTCTAAAATAGCACAACAAATGGCTCCAGGGCACACACAGAGGGGCCAATACGCAGCAATAATTAGCTTAAAACTAATTAGCAAAATATTGCTAAAAAATCTTAAGTGGCACAATTGAGAGCTGGATGAGTGTTTGAACTCAGGAATATTAAAACCCTTGTGCAGTAGCTGTGAATTTGATGCACATTGGGAGGTTTCAGTGACAAGCAGACCAGTTTTAACTGGAAGAGAGGAATACAGTATAAAATATAGCTTGCTGTGGAATTAAAGGTTTTGAATGAAATGTAAATTTTTCCAGTATATTCTGACCTAGGCAAGACAGGGAAGAAACAGACATTGCCCTGTACTAGAATTAATCCCATTAATTGCAGTGAAATTTTTTTTCTGAATTTAACTGTGTTTTTTAGATGAAAACTGTCTTGAAGTGAATAATTAATTTTTTGAATATTTTCATTATTCAAAAGTTTTGGACAAATATTTATTGGATTAGATTTCAGCATATGGATATTCTTAGTTTTATTCACCGCATTCAATATTTAGTATGACATCCTTGAGCTATGTGATGCTTCCCATATATCTCGAGTTTTAAAATATTTTCCCATTTTTCACTGTACTTCTGCTCTTGACCAGTCCGAAATGAAGAATATGTTTATCATACTTGCCTAAACACAAGAGTCTGTTTAGTCTTCTCTGTTTAGTCTGAGCACTAAATAGAAATTGCATGTGCCAGAAATGAAACCAGGTTGAAAATCACAGAAAAACGTGGGGAGTAATACATTTGTATGCCTTGAAATTGCCTAGGCAGCATGTAGAAGAATTTATTACTAATATAAATTATGTAAATGGAAATTCAATTATAGTGATTATGTAGACATAAGTAGTTAGAATCTGTCTGTATCAATCATTTCAAAAGGTCTTTCAGAAGGAGACAGTACAAAAGTTTCAAGACGGACATAAAAAGTGTTCAGTAGAGATGCCTAATCTGGGTCCTGCAAGGGGAATTAGTGGGTGAGCAGAGCCTTCTGCTCAGCCAGCCCTGCCCACAACCTTTGGAACCAGACAGTGGGTTGGGAATGTTTGATTCGGGGGAGTTTGTTTGTTCCATGGGCTGGCTGCCTTGGAGTCTGCTATTTCAGATAGCCCTGGCACTTCTGGAACACCATTATCAAATAAATTATCAATCAATATGTCTTTTAACATTAAATCATGCATTTATGTTGAAATTAGTGAGACAACCTTCTGGTCCCCCAACAGCAGCCACTTTTCCCTAATGTTCTTATTGCCATGAGAGCGGTCATATACCTTCAACCAAGCAGTAGAAGTGGTAGTTGCTGTCCAATGTTGATAGGTCTTCCTGAAAGCACTTTTATTTTTTTAGATTTTTCTTTTTCCAGGAAAGTAGTGGAATTCCTCAAGGAACAACTTTTCCTTTCTAAGCAAAATCTATGAGCTACTCGAGTTCTTTGATTTTGTTGCATGTTATAAATGTCCAAACGATGAGATCTGAAATAGCATTTACAGTGGAATATACTGAGAGCCAGGATATTTAGATTCAAGAGCTTCATTTTATTTCTGTTGAAATGCAGAGAGCAGCAGCTATTTATACAGTTTATATGTAGGGTAACACTTGGATTTAAGTTAGCTTCATTATTTGTATATTGAGTTTTCAGTTTACACTTAATCCTAAAAATATTTTTTTTCTGTACAGATGTTATTTATTTACACACAAGATTTATCAAGTCTTCTGTGATAATGGCAGATAATTTTTTTGGTAATTTTTTTATCTGGTAATTTTAAAGTAACATGGTTTAAAATATATATGTTAGTAATTGTATCCAATTTTAACCCTTTGGCAACATTTTGGATAAATGAATTTTCCCAATGTGTTCATGAAAACAGGCAAGGCATTTACCTAGTTCTACCACTGCCTGTCCCCTGTGACCTAAAACATTTTTTAAAAAAGATACAGTGAAAAAAAATGCAAAAATAAACAAAATAGTTGGCATTGACAAAGGCTGAGTTTTGCTTTTCTCCAAAGACTGTCAAGCTCTTAAAAACAGTGCTAAAAATCTTGACCTCAAAGCATCTCTCCTTTAGAAGCCAAGCAGAGGTGTTTTTCCACTTGGAAACATTGGATGTATCTGTCAAATTACTGGAAAAAGTGAACAGATTGTGTTAACTGATGTTGGTCCATGTTTGCCTCTGCAAACTTTCCAGATCGTTCGGACAGAAGATATTGGGAAAGTCTGAAGTCTCATCCTTTTTGTTGAAAACCTTCAGTGATCTGATCCCAGTTGTATTCAAGACCAAAGCCATCTGTCATTTAAAGACCTGAGATAAAGACAAGAGATGGAGATTCTGCTCCTTCTCTAGAATAGTATTTTAATTTTTGTAATAAGGTTCTTTCTGCTCACTCTAGACAGTGTCAGAAAAGTGACCGTCCTCACTCAGTAAAATACTTGTCTCTGGCATTATTTAAGCAAAAGCTGATGTTTAAGGGACTGGTAATAGAATAGTAGCCTCCTTGGAACTTTATCAATGCCCTGGACAAATATGGAATTAATCCCCTGCTAAATTATGAATGGCAAAATGGGATTCACTTTCTTAAAACATCCCATCAAGTTCATTTCAAACAATGATTGCATTTGAAAGGTGTATATATGGTCCTGCTTCAACTAATAAGGGACTAACAAAGGCAGGGCATGCTGCCAAGTTCATCTCATGAGAACATCTTCATCTGGGACTCAGCTGGAGGTGGGTGTCTTTGGCTAAAATTAAGGCAATTCCAGAGATTAGGTTCAACATTAAGGATGGCAGAGAAACAAAGCCTAGCATTCCAGCTGGGATGGAGTGCAGTAAGTCTGCCACAGCAAAGAACAGTCTGCAGAAAGATTTCACCCTGCAGAAATTCATCATGTGAGACAGAAATGGGGACCTTGGGCTGAGACCCAGCCTGTACCCTGACCCCTAAAATCAAGGATTATATTTAGGATTGGGGATGGTAGAGAGACTAAATTTTGGGATTATTTGGAGTAGGGATGTGTATGCCAAGGACTTCATGTGGCTTGACCTAAGGTTTAGTCTGAGCTAATGCCTAGGATTAGGGTGGTGAACTGAGGAGAGAGAAGACTTAGGGCTGCAGGTAGGCTCGATCTGGCTGTAAATGGGTTGATAAAGAAGGGGACAAGCTGCCAGAAAAGGTTATCCTCTGGGAACTTCTTCATGCAGGACAATGTTGTGGAACTTGGGCTAAGGTTCAGCACCTGCAGAGGCCTAAGGCTGGGGTTGGGTGAGAGACCAAGTGTAGAGCTGTAGGTGAAGTGGGGATAGAAGGGTGCTGCCAAAGAAATAGGCAGTCTACAAGCAGACTTTTCCGTTTGGAAATTTTTCTTGGAGGAGGGCTGTGGGGCTTTCCATGTGGCTCAGTCAATGCCTGGGGTTGCAGTTGGGGTTGGTAGAGAGGCAGAGCCTAGAGCTGCAGTGGATTGGGACGGCAAAGGGGCTGTCAAAGGAAGGAGCAATTCTGGAGAAGGATTACGGCTGCAAGAACTTCATGTGGGACTTTGTGTGGGTTTAACATCTAGAGTTACGTTCCAACCTATATTATTCTGTGATTATGTATTCACTCTGGGAAACAATGCAAAATTAAAACCAAAATCCTCTCTGGCTTCAAGTTTCAACACGAGAAAATTCAGGATTATTCTCCCATGGTCTCCTCAACATGAAAGAGTCAGATGCAGCACTGCATTGGCTACTCTCCAGTCTAGTTGGGAGGTAAATTGTAATCCTCCTCCTGGAATCCAGCCTTCACCGCCAGTGCCCCCGACCCCTCTTCTCCTGAGAGCTGAAGTCAGCCAAGAGGAACCACAAACCCTGCAAGAGACTGACATTCACAAACCAGCTCTCCCACTTCTCTACCTCAACATTTCCCTCGTTTGCTGAATTTCCTTCTCATCCCAGACAGCTCCAGGCTAGACAAGTCTTTGCTGTGGCCAGCCCTTGAACCTCTTTGGGTGCAGAGAAGGCAGAGTATTTCCTGGCTCCAGCTTGCAAACAGCTGAGACTTCATCACACCAAAAATTCAGCTGTTGATACGGAACATGTGATACTTCCAGCAAATGTAGGAGAGAGTGCCTGGGAGCTGGGAATGCCACATTTTCAATGGCTAAGCCCCCACTCCTCGGGAAGGCCCTTTGGGAGTCAGCTGGCAGGTAGTTTTGTGGGGCCATTCAAAAAGTCAGTCTGGCGTGTCAGGCCTGTAAAATCTTGATTTGTCAGCCAAAATTTACTGCTCTCTTTCTGCAAGAATGCTATGTTAGCCCTTAGAAAACATCTTCTCTCATTAGTTTGCAGCTCTCTGTATAAATCAAGGAGTTTGTAGAGATAAGGTCCAGACCATAGAATAAAATATTGCATTAAGTACTCAAATGATGCATTAAGTACTAAGTGCTAAATTTTTAAATGCTGACCATTTCAAGGGCCAATTTAAACAAGACAGGATTAAGCTGAGCTATTTACCTTCCTAACACTGCTCACTACGGCATAATAAATGATGGGGCTGTAAGCCAAGGAAGGCGACTACAAGAATGTTTTGTTTAGACTGCTACAATAGCCAATTCAACATCAGGAGAGGAATGCAGGATATTAGGAGTGATCTGAACTAGCAGAGCTACCATAAAAGTGATGAGTTACTGAAATGTCTGAAGACATTGAAATTATGCTTCAGATATCCCCAGAAATCTCTATATTATTTAAAAGTTTTAGAACTGGGGAAGAGATTATCTTTGTCTCTATTTTACTCTGGATTTGTTTCACATGGGTATTTACTTCACTGTTTCCAGTTTTACCACCGACTGAAGTGCTTTTTGGGAAGCTTCATTCTCCATACCACTGTTTCTCTTTCTGTAAAACAGCAACAGAGCTTCCTTCTTTGTCCCTGGAGCTTCCAGCTCTCTAACATCTCTAGAGAGCTTTCATTATATTCTTGTTTTATTGGCAGCAGGAACAGCAACTTCAGAAGCACAGAGAACAAAGAAAAATTTAGGCTATGAAAACACTCGTATCCAATACAGTGAGAAAAACTCTCCAAGGTTTATTTTGCTGCAGGCCTATGGAGGCTTGTGACTGGGGAGGTGGGATGAGAAAAGGAGAAGCACCCTTCTGCTGCACAAGTTTCTACCAGAACTTGCCTACCTTCTTTATCATGTCAGAAAATCTTTTTCATACTATGTTCAAGCTCTTTCTTACTCTGAAATTATTATTAATAATTGACAAAACTGAATTTTCTTCCTATTTCTGATTTTTCTCTACTTTTAACTCCTATTCTGAAAACAGGAATATGGGAGGGTGGAGGCAGGGGGAATTAGAACTATATAACTTAACTGAGGTTTGATGTAACTCTGTGCATTAAAAATTGAGAGTATTTGGTCATAGCCTGTAAAAAAATCAATCCTAGTTCAAATAATCTATGTCCAAAAGAAGACGAATTTGAAATACTTACATTTGAAATAATGAGGCAATTTTGAGACAAGGATTTACCAGCACAAAGTATTAGGGAATACTTTATTCTGACTTCTATTAAGTATAAATTTCTCCCAGGTTACGTCTTCATACTGTATGTATTCATCACTGTCTTCACTAATTCTGGCAAATAACTGATGATGGCAGGTTTGACTAAAATGAGGATAGAGAGATTGCTTGTTTACACAGAACAGTTTTGACAAACAAAGTAATTTAGGTGCAATCCTTAAAAATCTATTATTTCTTTAGAACATCTCAGCTAAATATACTGAGATTTTATATTTTTTTGGAGGAGGGGGGATGGGGAAGGTATACCAGAGGCGCTGAAGACTTGCAATGAGACTGAGACTCTGAAGAAAATAAAGGCCAGATCTTAAAAAAATATTTCATTAATTTCTCTAAGAATGTGGGCTAGAAGAATTTTTGAAATTGAGACATAAGGATAATCGAAAGTTTTATTCATGATGTCCAAATCTTCCTTTGAGCTTTTTTGTGGGGGGTCACATCAGTCAGAGAAGAGAAAACCAGGCAATTCACAAATCTCTGGTGAAAAATTCACAATTGAGTTCTTGTTGCATATTTTTATTGGTGGCACTGCAGGAGAAACCTGCCCAGTGGTAATTTTACTCTTTGCTTCATTTATGATTTCTTGTAAAGCTTGTTTTCAATCATGCTTACAAATGGAAAATAAAATGGTTGTTGTGGTTAAAGAATTACTTAGAGGTTAAAAGGTTGGTTTAATGGTATTTTAGGATTTTGGTAACATTTTCTCATGTTTCACTTTTTCACCACAAATGTAACCAATTTTTCCCTTTTGTACTTCTCAGACTAAAACCCATCCAAGCAACAACAAAAAATCATGTTGATTGTGCTGAACAACACCTTTAAACAGTGTCACTGATTACTTACCACTTGTTAAGTAAAATAAAATTAGAATAACTTTTCTTATGGTATGATTGTTTTTTATGTGCATGGAAACTATGGAACCATAAGGAGTTTCACCCTTAACTGAAAGATTGATCTTTACAAAGGCCATTTTCTGTTTCTGAGAGGGTGTATGTGTTGATAGATCTCTGAGAAGGTCATACAAGCAACATATTGGATATTTTTATGGTTTTTATGGTGCCTTAAATGTTTAAAAAATGAGACAAATTTGCATGTTTGGAAGAGCTGTCTAAAAATCTGCTGCAATCTCTTTGTTGTGGCTAAATTCTAGGTGTTCTGTTTTGGTTTTAGAAAGTTTTCTATATGGCATTAATTGTCATTCAACTTCCTAAAATGTTCTAGTGTTCGTCTTCTGTACTCATGGCAGAAATCTGACATTTCACAAAAAGCTGGGCTAATAAGCAGCTTTTGAAATTAGTAGACAAAGCAGTACGTCTGCAAGTACTGAACAATTTGAAATGGTGACTCAAATCAGCTTGTGCTGAGCCCTTTGAAATGAACAAGCACAGTGTTTCATCAGGTCTCCTAAGAAATCCTCTGTCCTTATCATAAATATTCATCTGTTCTAAGAGACATTGTTTGAGGTGCTTTTAAACCATGTTTAGTATTCTAATACAGGATACTCAGATTAGGTTCACACTGGGTTGTGCTGCTGCTCTACGAACCCATTGGAAGAGTGGGAGTCATTGCAGAGAAGAGTTGACAGTTTAAATAGGCAAGAATAAAATAAGAAGATAAAAAAATAGGTACAGGGGAATAACAATTTGGTTGATCTTCATCAGACATAGCTGGGAATACAATTCAGGCCAGGACTTGCTCTGATACAAAACCATGTGTTTCTGAACAATAAGAATCTGAAATTAAGAAGGAACAGCACAGTTCTGTGAGACATATCTTGACTTTGTTTGAGGGAATATAAATGGTTAGTTATATTCAGGCTTTTCCTCTTTCTTTAAAGATTTTGTGGCATTACACTTTCCTTTGGTTTTTTTTCTACAACAGTCTAATGGTATAGCATTGTGTGCAAAGCAGGTTTTTTTATTCCTTTAGTGTTTGAAAGGCAAAAGGTTTAGTTGGTGAAGGTTAGTGCTTTCTCAAAGCCTGAAGTCCCAGTATGCTTTTCTATCTCAAAATTATTGTCCTAGCCTTTTAATCTTTTTGTTATCTGTTAAGAATGCTTGTTAAGAATGCTGTTAAGAATGCATCATTTATTTGTGGAAATAGTGAGAAGTCTGCCCCCACAGACTGGTTTAATGCCTTTGCTACTTTGAGGGGCCTTCAAGAAATTTAAATTTGTTTACATGTGTAGTACTTGTATATAATGCAAAGAAAATATTACAGCCCTATTTTTCTCAGCCTAGTGGATTAATATCACTTAGGAATACTTCATCCTACAATAAATAGCCTTCTCCCTCTGGGCTGCAGGTGAGCTGAAATTGCTGGGACTGCTTCAGCCTGAAATGGTTACTTTGCCCACTAAGAATTTAAAAAACACACAAGAAGAGCTGCACCATTTAACTGAGCAAGGGTCTGAGCCAGAGTATGCAGGAAGTTTTGACACCAAGAAGGTCTCTAAATTTGTACATGTCCATAAGTAATGTTAATTCCTGTGCTGTAAGCTGGCATACTGATGTGGACTCATAGGAGATCAGGCATTTAGCAATTCCAGTCCTTCTTGGCAAGAGTGGAAATACTTTAACTCCAAAGGCAGGTTCAAGTGCTGTGCAGGATCTTACACATTACTGGTGATTCCAAGTTTGCAGCCTAAGATGGGAACCCAGTGCAAATAACATATCCAGCTCTGATTCTGCTGTTGATTCATATTCTGTTACATGTCAGATATGGATTTTGTTTCAGAATCAAGAAAATGGAACAGGGAAGGCATTGTCCAGGAAATAATTGCAAACAAAAGGAGGCCTGGCTTATGCAGAAGAAAAACACATTTGTGTTTGAATTAATTTCTTGAGTTAAGAGTGTGTTTCTTATGTTCAAGATATAGGAGACATGGAAGTTTTTACTACTTAAGTGCTAATTCCTGAGGATGGCTGTAAACTGCTGTAACTTGCACAGCTAACTTTTACTAAATGATGTCTTTGTTCTCATAAATCAATGCAGTTTTTTATCTCTTGTGCATCTTATTCCCTCTTTCTTATCTTGTGGTTTTCTCATTTACCACCCGTGATTTTTGCAATTCAACAGTTTTTAGCATGTCACATTAATATTAGTATGTAGAGTTTTTAGTGGATTCCTAATTCTACTGCAGCTTCATCTAGTTTTATGCTGTGCTGACATACTTTGTTACCTGAGTACTAGTGCATGTCTACTCAACCAATGGTCTTGAAGAAGTATTTTTTACCTCTTTACCTCTCTTCATTAAAGACTACAGTTTACCTTTTTTGTTGTTTGTCTTCTGGTTTCAAACTTCATTTTGCTGAAGAGGACTTTCAAATGAAAGAGGATGCTCCTGGGTATGAATTTGACTGCAAGATCAGTGGTGTTTGTGGGAGGAATTTTATAAATCTGAATGGAAACGTGAGATTTGGCAGCTCTGATCACAGGCAGAAAGGATCCCTAAAGTAAAGAACCAAATGCTGATTAGCTTTGTCTCCACTCCCTCTACTCTTTTGCTTTTCTGAAACTGTCTAGAGACTTACTGGAAGAAACTTTCATGGCTCAAATAAACTGTAAATTCAGTGAACTGTGGTGGGAAACTAATTTGGAATTCATCAGTAGAAATGCTGGTATATTTCCATGAGAAACCTGCCTGTAAGGGTTAGTAATTTAATAAGTAAACCATCACATTACCATGTGGTTTGCATCAATCTAAACCGTGTAGCACAAATTTGAAAGCCTCTAGTTTAGTTGTTGATAAATTATAAATCAATTGTTAGTAGTCATCATTGTGAAAAGAATTGTTAGAGTTAAGAAAATCAATGATGGTTTATGCTTTTCCAAGGATAAAAGGCTGCCTTTGCTGAATCAATTGCTTTTCTCCTGTATGGAAGTATTTTAAAACACAAATGCTTAATACAACAAAAACCTCTATGTCTTATTCCATATTTACTTAATGAAAGAGGAGACCTGGAATATTGCATAAACTAGAGCTGGTTTCTGTATTCATGGGGATTCATTCATTGATGCCAAATATTGATTGGATAATAGAAAGCAGAATTCTTCATGGGGCCCTAAGGGATCCCTGGGACATCTCTTTGTTTCATTTTAGGCTTGTTTCCTTTCACATCAGCCATGAACATGGACACTGAACCTTTTATTGCTTTTTCTTCCTTGCATCTTATCTGATGGTCCAGAAGTGGTTGGCTGCTTTTCTACCATCCACTGACACTGCTCTTTGCCTGTAGTTGTTCTTTGCTTTTATGCTTTTAGGCATTGATTAGAAATTGATCCATTATTGATTTCAAGTAACTGTGCTTTTACAGCCTGATGTGCACCTTGACATAGGAGAAAGAAGAATGCGCTACAGGGAAAAAAAGGTGTTTTGTGGAACAAATCAGAAGGTATTTCTAGGGACAAAAATGCTGAAAATTGTAAGTCCCTATAAATACATAATCTCATTAAGCACATGAAATTATACCCTGCCAATTGGGAGAGCAAAATAAATGTGCTCTTTTTTGTTTGTCCTCATGTAGTAATGATTTGATATTGCTTTGATGAAAAAAAGGAAAGAAACAGAGAAAGGTGGTGCCACCTGACTCCTTTCAGGTGTTGGAGTCACAGGGTAATAAATTATATTTCTGTATGATACTGTGTGGTTTATACCTTTGAAATTTACATTTAAATTGATTATGAGTTTGCCATGAACATTGCAGTCTTCCTAACTTATTGTGACTGAGTGATAAATCTGCTCAAAAATTTCTGAGAGAGATTTTGCTTGACACTTTCTATGCCTGACATCAGCCACAATGTCCAATCTTCAGAAACCTTAGGCAAATAACATTTGGCTGTTTTGAAGGCAAAATTTGAGGCAAAGTTAGAGTTCTCATGTACTCCCAGTGATACTTCTGTGCTTTTGTAACTCACACAGCTGCTGTTATAAATCTTGAAGTAGGATTGTTTCATCGTTCTCAAACTGGAGTGAAAAACAAGCTGACATTACCTAATGAACAGCAGAAATTCCTTTCTTTTTTTCCTTCCTGGTTAACAGAATAAGGTCTTACACATCAACAAATACTGTAGTAATTAAGACCATCTCAGGTATACAGGCAGATTCAGTGTTTCCTCAAGATTTTAATTCAACATTCTCAAAGTATGTGCTTTAACTTAGGGTATGTTGATTGAAAATGTGTCATTTGAAGGACAGTTTATTTTAAAATTCACATGATTCATTTTTATTTTTTTAAGCCAAATATCTTTTTTTCAGTGTTAGAACTCAAGAAAATCAAATGCAATTATAGAGATTAATGCTGTGACACTGAAGTATAGTGTACATATTCAGAAAAAAGATGCATGTATTCAGTTTATCATAATTCACTTCCGCAATTAATTAGGATAAACTCATGTGCTGGGCTGTTTAAAGCCATTCTGCAAAGCTATTTTAGAAGTTTATTGAGATTATTTTCCAGGGTATATATATACAAATATATCTTAATTTGAAAAGAGCTAGATAACTATATGGAGCAATTAACCTCTTTTGCACTTTCATTGTTTTGTCTATGTGGTAACATGGAGTTTAATTGGTCTATCTGCTTTGTTTTTTTAATCTTATTGCTTTTCTTGGGAATGTGTGTCTTACCAGTATCAGCAGAAGAAATTTTGTCTAAAATTACAAAAATCAGAAAAGAGCCCAAGCATATGAAAAAAAATAAAAAATTGTCTTATATTTCATTATAGATAAAATTTACATTGCTTATGTGTCCTTAGGTTGTATTTATCAAACAGTTCAGGAGCATGAAGATATTTTGTGTGGGTCTTGCATTTTTCTTAGAGTTAGAGAACATAGCTTTTAAAATTACTTTTTTTACAAGATGCAGTCAACAATTGAACACTCTGGAATCAGGTCTGTCTATCAGAAAAGTTTTCTGCCATCCACCAGTATAGGCATTTTTAAATAGCCATTTTCACTGATGAATCTGAGCCTTAGCTGCCTTTAGAGCACAGAGTTTGGTAATACTAATTTTCCTCTCCTCCATGTAGAGTGGAGGCACTATAATATTTGGAATCCCTCTTGAGTCCATGGTTTGACACTGCTTGACATTAATGTTTTGTTTCAGCACAGTAAGATTATAAAACTGAAGCCAAGACCAGTAATAACATCTCTCCAGACCTCTTATAGAATCAACCGTATTTGGGATTATTTTTCTCTCATAAAAATGTTTTACAATAATTTTGCTTTCCTGTCTTCCATGGCACTCTGTATGCATGCCCATGATATGTGCCAGTCTTCTGTGAAAAAATTAAAATCTAAGATAGATCAGGTGGTGTATAAGACGGGAATTTTTCCTTTGAGGTTTACCACTATCACTAGGAAAGACAATGTCATTATGGAGACAGCTATAGGGAAACTGACAACAGGATTGCATTGATCACTCTCTTATGTTTGGGAATACTGTGGGTAAGAATATATTCTCACTATTAGCCAGCCTTGATTCAAAGCATTCTAGCTAAATATCAGTGGTTTATCAGCCCTTGTATGGACATTATATCAGCCTCATCTGAGGCGTTTATTCCTCCTTTGGCAGTTCCATTTAGGATCATGGTGCTTTTATGAAAAATGTGATTCATGTACACATGAAAGCTGAACTAAGAGCCTGAACAAGATTAATCCTTTATCCAAACCTACTGTAGTCCTGCTTAGAATTTCCTAGAAAAGTTGGATGCAAAATTCACTCATTTAAGAAAAAACATGGGGTGCATAAAATATGTCCAGCCCAAAACAGGGCCCCTGCTGAGTAGTGGCGTTAAAGTGCAGTGTTTGCTTCATTTTAAATCACTAATTTTGTTTTAAATGCTCTTGTCAATTTTATTCTTTTACTGTATTGGAGGGTAGTTTCTGGGTCTTCAAAATTTTCTCTTTTAAAAATTTGTGTTAGCACCAACTGTTTCTTTACTTTCTGAGTTTCACTCAAAATCTGTTTTAAGAGAGACGTGCAAATCACTTCTAGCCCTCACTAACAGGAATTGCAAATATGCTCGATACCTGCCTGATACCTATCTCAGTTTGAACAAGGAAGAGGGGAACAGCTGCTGGTGGCCATGACTTAAAACTCTCCCAAGGAAAAGCCTGGTTTGGTTGGTTACTGATTTTACAGGGCATAAACTGTTTCTCATACTTCCTTTCATCTTCCTCTTGCAGATTGAGTTGTGTGTATGTCAAATGCTGCTCTTGGCCTCATGTCTGAGAAATCTGCTGCTTCTGACGTATTTTCCCCAGGGAGTTGCAACTGTTTGTGCTTGTCCTTTGGCAGCCCATGATCACAATATTTTAATTTCCTCCTAACTGATTTAAAATGGGACTGACTAGAGATGTCCCTTGCCTTTGCTTAGCTTCCTTCTTCTGGAAGACAGTCTGAGTATTTTTGAGGTGCATTGGAAGTGACTTCCCCAGTCCTTCAGATTTCTATGTTTTGCTCATTGCTAAGGGTTATCCAAAGATGAATTTGAGTATAGAAATTCCTATTTGGAGATGTTATTGAGGACTACAAATTAGAAGAATAATTATTCTCTTCTTTAAAAATGCTGTATTAGTTTGAGTCTGGGCAAGGAGTCTCAGCAGATAAGCCAAGGTGTGAAGCACGAGCAACCCTATCAGAATTTCCTGCTTGGATGTTTGTATCCAGGGATTAAACAAATTAGACTACTACCACCATTCAGAGACTGAAAATTTTTACTCAATGGGGGAAAACCAAGACTGTTATTTAGAATGACTAGGACAATTCTCTGCCTTGCCTAGGGAACCTTAACTTGAAAGACAGCATCAACATCATTGTTATCTGCTCTGGTTACACGTCAAGCAATTCTGACAGGAGAATTCATTATAATTGGCAGTCAGTTCATTAGTTTAGAGCTTTCTTAGGGATTAGGTTTTTTATTTAATAGGTCTGTTATGATAAAGTTCTATGGTTGAGAAGGCTGTTTTGTCATCCAGGAAAGATTTCAAAAGTTACAGGGTGCACCAAGGGTGGAAAGTTCTTTATTACACTGCTTCTGTCTAGCCAAACTTGAAAACGAGACATGTTTGCTCACAGACTGGAGTTTATCAGGCAGAAAGAGTAATTAAATTTGAATTGTGTCAGCCAACTACCCTGAGATGAAGAGAAGTCAATGTCCATTGCTCCTAGGAGAAAGAAGGAAATGATTAGTTATAATTATATTCAGTGTCCAAGAGAATTGCTTCACATCCCTTGCTTGAATCTGTTGCTAAGGGAAGAAAAAAAACTAAACAAAGGATCTCTAATCAGTCTCTTAATATCTACAATTTCTTGATGTTAGGATTCCCTTTGGGAGTTAGAAGAAACCAAATACTACTGAACCATACTATTTTAAGGATTGACAGAAGGGCTGTTAGGTGGATGATGAATTTTTTGAATTTTTGGTCCAGAGGGATAACCTCTCACAGTCCTGATCAGGGACATCAGTGATAAGTGCTGTCCCTCAGGGATCCACAATGGGACCAGTGCTATTTAATATCTTCATTAATGATATAGACAGAGGGACTGAGTACAATCTCAGCAAATTTCCTATGGAGACAGGCTCAGATTAATGGGATTGTCAGCCTGGACAAAGGAAGGCTCCAGAGACACCTTGTAGTGGCCTTTCAGTACTAAAAGGGGCCTTATAAGAAAGATGGGGAGATCCATTTAATGGGGCCTGTTGCAGTAGGACAAAGGGGAAGTTGTTTTAAAATAAAGATTTAGACTAAGATATAAGGAAGATATTTTTTTACAGCGAAAGTGGTGAAATGCTAGCATGTTGCCTAGAGAGGTGGCCGATGCTCCATCCCTGCAAACATTCAAGTCAGGTTGGATGGAGTTCTGAACAGCCGTATCTTGTTGAAGATGTCGCTGCTCATTGCAGGGGTTTGTACTACACAACCTCTAAAGGTCCCTTGCAACCCAACCACTCTGTGATTCCATGGGCTCTCAGTAACCATTGAATTATGCTAACAAGTGCAACCAATGAGATCAGTTAAAAATACACTTACAACAAACTTGCTGATTGTATTTTAATTTAGAAACTGTTTAAGAGGAGATCACAAAAGATTTGCATTGAAACCTTGGCTTGCAGTTTAAGTCATTGCATGAATCATTTGTAGAATGTCACACAGCACAAAGTAGGTGGGCCTTTGCTGAGAAAACAGAAGATAAAATACTCTACTGTTAAAATTTGGTTTAGATGAAGCTGGCAAAGGTGGCTGTCGTTGGAGTTATGGAATACATTCCTTTATGAGAGATTTCTATGCTAGTGTATAATTTTAAAAGTGTGGACCTGATTTCTCCATGGCTATCAGTCTTAGGCTGCTTTTCTGGGGAGAGTTTTAGTAGACAATGAACAAATTCAAGGCAAAACACAATTCTTTTCTTTACAAAAAATCTATAACCACCTTTTCCAGGTGGTTAAGGAAGCTGAAGAGCCTGGAGTCAGGAATCTGTGTAAATCTGATTGTATCACCATGCCCTCTGAAAATTTCCTGTGTAGTCTCCATGAGAGTTTGGCAGCAACAGTCCCTGAAGATTCTATCTGTGCTGGCCACACTCTCGAGCCCAGGGGATCTGGGCTGAATAGTTTGCTTTATGTTTGACATCCAAATCTCCCTGTGGCTCCTGTGGTTTATCTGTTTTCCCTTCCTAGCATCTTTGTGGCTCTATTTTATTTGTACTGGACCATACATCACTGGTGTTAAAAAAGGCAGGCAAGAGGGATTGATATCAGTGAAGCTGAATATTAATGATATTCATGGCACTTCAGATATCAGATTGTGCTTAAGTGATACAAAGGTAGAGGTCTGGAGTTTTTTGGAGGTAAAACCAGCAGGATTTGGTAATGATCCAAATGTGGGATTTGGAGGAAAGAAGAAATAAAGAAAAAGAAAAAAAGCAACCACAAAGCTTAAAGATAAAAGTGAATTTTTAAGTTACCTTGTGATGAGAGTGAAGAGGATGGGCTGGATTAATTTATTTGTTGAATTTGAAGGTGTGATGTCACAACAGAGCAAAAGGATGGAAGAGCATAATTGAAAGGGGACAATTAGAGCTTGAAAGAAGGTGCAAATTTTTAAGTCACTGGTGTTTATAAGGTGAATGTAAAGACACTTGTCATTTTGCCCCAGAGACAAGGTACTATATTGAGCCCCACTTTAAAGAGATTGCTGTACTTTGTACAAATGCTTTGCTAGATAAAGCAAGCAGCTTGCAGACCTGTGGGATTCGTTGTCAAAAACTGTGTACCTTTTATTTCCACAACATGGATTTAAAGGGAAAATGAACAGGTAGTTGGAAGAGATACCTGTTGGGGTAACTGAGAAGGAAAACCACAGGAAGCTTGGAAAATGCCCTAAATGGCTCCTGCTTGGAGGCTGAGAGGTTATACTGGGTGAGGTGTCATTCATATACTCTTAGGATGTCATTTTTTTTGAGCTCATGTTTTGTCCCTGCACAGCATTAAGGTTCAGGAGGTTTAGGGAGGAAGGGAGAAGGCCATTTTAGTTTCCCCAGCTGCAGACAGAGCTGAGATATCTAACAGGATTGAAAGGGCTTCCAGGGAGCTGTTTGCTGACCTCTGGGTTACCTTCCTGTACTGTCTGGCACCTCTCTGTCCCAGTTATATTTGCTGAGTGCAACTGGTTGGATTGCATATTTATTCCCCTATATAATCTTCCATGTAGCATAGAAATACCCTACATCGTATTGTCTTACAAGTCATGCCCTCAAAATATACATTAACTCTTTAATTTTATGAGATAAGTTTTCTCTCTGAAAATTAAAGTGTTTTTCCAGCTATTTCACTGACTCAGAACAAAAATATCTGTATACTGTGTAAATGTAATTAGCTGCAAAAAATTACAGAAAAATAGCACAGTTTGCAGATTTGTTTTGTAAAAAGACTGTTGTAATTTGATGGTAATATTAATAGTTTGGGAAAAATATATGCTCATTCTCTCTTTTTGTAACAGTATATCACTTTAAAATTATTTTTTGTATTTATAAT
This sequence comes from Sialia sialis, assembly GCA_009812075.1. Classification (NCBI taxonomy): domain Eukaryota; kingdom Metazoa; phylum Chordata; class Aves; order Passeriformes; family Turdidae; genus Sialia; species Sialia sialis. Next base: position 2,236,882 of record VRYO01001865.1, read on the forward strand.
TTTTGTTATGTTTTTACTTCTTGGCAATGCAGTAGGAGGGAGAAAAAGATCAACTGCAGGACAAGAAAAGGTGGTTTCTCCAGCTCCCTCTTTCCTTGCAAAGAAAAAGGCAGGAGACAGGTAAAGAACTGCCCTGGTGCTACATATTGTGAGTAATGGCACAGAGAAGAAGCTGTTGCAGTAGTTAACCCAGCAAGACACAGATGAAGTTCAGCCAAAAGCAGATTGGTTTTTAGTCCTATAATCAATAAAGCTTTTTTTTTTTACTTTTGGTCACCCCGAGTTAAATACGTGATATAAAATATGCTTTCTTAATAATTACCATCACTCTGGCCAAAAATCAGTTAGACTTATCACAGGTTCTGGTGAAAAATTTCTCTCACAAATACTAAAAATTTGTCTCTAAAAATTAGCTTCCAAAAATTTTGCCCAGGATAAATCATAATTTACCCAGACTCATAGCTATTAATTAAACTCTATACAGAATTCTATTGAGGTCTTGGTGATTACTGTGTTTGACAAGAAAAAGATTGTTCATTTCTGATTTTTAATTATAAGTTTCCTTATGTCATTTGTAAACTTAAATTTGTTTCCAGTTTTAATTTAGATCTCAACTATTTGCTTACATACCTGCAATTCAGAATGCTATTTGAAGTGGAATTGTTATGATTGATTTTCAAATTGTTATGAAGGGAGAAATTATAAGGGATGTGTTCAATTAAACTTCCATTTATTTTTCTTAGCTGAAATTTGAAATAGGAGATAGCCCCAGAAAATGTTTTACCCTGGGTTCCTTTTGGCTGTGAACTACAGATGAACCAGAACTCATGGTGACTGGTGGAATGAAACATTAACAAGTTGTTTAGTTATTTTCTCCACTTTCACTTATTTAGATTATGTCTGAGAAATTAATTCCTCAGAGATAACAGTCCAGTTTTATTCAAAATATGCAAACTAGTGCAATTTCCAGGCCAGCAGAGTAAGCACAATAAGTCTTTTATAGCTTTCAGTTTAAAGGTTATTGAAGTATATACAAGTATTTCAAAGAGAATCCATTTGGCAAACATTAAACTCTCCAAGCAAAGGTTTTCCTAGATGGTAATTTCTTAATGTCCCCTCAACCCCTTTTTTACTTCTCCCCACTGAGAATCATTTGATTTACTTTCAGATTCTTCCTTATGCTCCTGCCTTCCCCATCTCAGCTGAAGGCACTGCCTGGGAGGTAGCTGCTCTCACCTGGGCTCAGGATGCACCACGGGAAAAGCACTTAGAGTAATTTCACAAATATAAGCCGCACCTTTTTCACTGAAGAATCCAGCCTACCCCAGTGGTGCGGCTTATATTCAGGTGCGGCTTATCTATGGACAAATCCCAGCAAAACGCCAACCTGGAAGTGAGAGCCAGCCAAGCAGAGTGCCAAGTGGGCGGGCCAGCCCCTGTGCCGCCGGCAGCCGTTGGGACTGGGGGACCACTGGGAATGGGGGGTGCGCAAGGGCGGGCTGGCCCCTGCCGCTGGGAAGCTGGGCTGTGTGGGGCTGGGCCGGAGCGCCCCACCCCCTCTGCTGCACAGAGTTAAAAGAAAAACAAAACAAAACAAAACAAAAAAAAAACATGGCTTATATTCGGGTGCGGCTTATATATGGACAAATCCCGTGGTCTTCCCAGCTACCCGGAAGTGCGGCTTATATTCGGGCGCGGCTTATAATAGTGAAATTACTGTAATTTCCCTTCACTCCTGTCCTACAATGACAGCAGTAACAAGGTGCAGCCTTTTTCTTCAGCCGTCTGATTTTTCTCCATGGTATGTAATTCATATTTATATATTTTTAATTGGTTTTTATGTGTTTCAGAAAATCTGGGTTAAATTCTTCAATTTCTTGGTCTTTTCTGCCTGTGCTTGTTTTGGTGGGCCATGTATTAAAAGGGAATATAAGTTTTGCTGATTATGAAATGGTCTACTCAAGTCCCACAATGTTGTTGGCCTCCAGGAAAAACAAAATCTCTTTGCACTTCATGCAACTTGGTCGATTTTACTGCTAGTGTGTTTAAAAGTGTCCTTAAAATTTGATACAGGAGAGCTCTCTGGATGGCAGAAAATGAAGGGATAATGTTCAGTGCTCTAAACGATGTCAATCTTCTGCTAGAACCCGAGAATTTAGAAAACAGTATTAGAAGGCATCTCATTTTCAGTTGTGTTGCTAGTTAGGGTAAAAAACTTTCTATTTTTAATTGGAAAGAAGACAAAAGAGGCTATATAGCCTAAGAGAGAAAGGAGTAGTATTAGAAGAATAAATTTAGAGTAAATTTTCTTTCAAGCTTTTCTAATGAAAGTGAGCTTTCTTGTACATGCAAATAGAGAAATATATTTGTGTTGGATGATGATGGAAGGGTTTATAACAGTACTGTTTCTGCAACTGATTTTCCATCAGAAGGTGTGTTGTGTTAATTGATAGCTTAGTGCTTTGAGGGAAAAAAAATTAAATAGCTGCTAAAGGGCTGGTTTTCAGTATACTGAATATGAATTTTCTCCATGTAAAGGGACACACTCATGTGTTTTTCATATGTCAGCTCTAGCCTTCATCATCTTACAAATATGTTTGAAAATGTTGCTAAATTTCATGCAATTGGAAAGAACAAAGCGTTGAGGACAATAATTTCATGCTTTGCACAGAATAAACAAAAAACCCCAGAACTTTCCAGGCAAGGGAAGGGAGTGTGTCAAATTAATCTACAAAAGTCAGACAAAAGGACTTTGCTTGGAAAAGAAATGTAGAATGGTTTTAATTAACATTTTGCTTCGGGTCATGCCATGTTCTTTCAATTAGGACTTTGGTGTAAGAAAGACTGTCTCGTCCTGAAATGTCTTTGCTGCTTTAAAGGGAAAGACTTGGTCATTTTCCAGAGATGGGGGAATGGGATACTTCCAGTTATCTTTAGTTTGGGGCAAGTATGGATTGTGATTCTTTTTCAATTTTAAATATAAGGAGAAGAGTTGGAATCAAGCATGTTTAAGTGTCATTCTAAGCTCTTCATTTTTTCTTTCCATTCAGCTCACATTCTTCAGAATATTTTTCCATTGCAAAATTCTGACATAAATAATTTCCCTTCGTGCTGTAGTCACTGTTTTTCTCTAATGCTCTATATCTCTATTTAATAGTTTGTCTGCAGCACTTAGCTCCAGTGGGAATAGATTTCTGTGTGTTGTCATTCAGTGTTATGTCTAAAAGTATCTGTATGTTAGAGTTTCAGGGTTTGGAAAGGCATCACTCCTTTTCCGTTATAACAATTCCATTTTTAACAATCATGTGTTTCCTCTGTCTGTGCATGTGCCCTGCAATGGGCCCCTTTTGTTTGTAACCTCCTAGTTCTGCCTGGAATGAAGTACTGAGGTAAACAGGATGGTTTGCTGAGGGAAGAATTTAGTGCTAATTTCCCATTTCATCCAAGGTAAATCCCACTTCCAGCTGATACACGCAGAATGAGCCCCACAGTTCCCATCGTGCCGGATGAAACCAAAGCTACACAAGCAAGAAGGATGAACTGATGTGTTTTTGTATCTGAAGCCGACTGAAAAAAGAACTGTAGTAATCTTATTTGTGAATATTTCCCATGTCAAACACTGTTAAGAAAAGATGCCCCGCACTGCCAGCCATTGGGCATTGCCATCCATTGTTTTAAGTAGTAAGACACATTTTGGGGAAAACAGCATCTACATCAGGATAATGCTCCATGAGTTCGGACATGAGGTCATATAAATATTAACACAGGTTTTTAATTATGTAAGTTAATAGTCATGCCTTCCTTTGCATGGAATTTTGCACTAATGGAATAGCACAGATATTATTGCAATTATATTGTGAATTGTAGATTAGCAGCAGTGTGGGATATTTTTTTTATTACTACTTGGTTTGCAAACCACATCTTCAAAAGTTCAGAAATTCCAGATTCAGAATTGTCCTTAGTATATCATTGGGTCACTCTACACAGTCCTGTTCTCCTTATGAAACAAACACGTTGCAGAGAAAATTTATGCACAGTCCTCTAATCAGAAAGGATCATGGCATCTTGATATAATGAAATACAGGTAATTGTGAATCTATTATTTCCCACTGTCTGGTTTAACCTACTAGGCAGAGAAAATTAGTTTTAGAGATTCTCTTATAGCTACTTTTTATTTTAGAATAGGATTTTAAAAAAAGAAGAAGAAAAAAATGTCCTTGCCATTCTTGAGTGCAGCATACTGCAGCTGCTGCCCCAGAAGTGGTATGAGTCAAACCATCCCATAGTTAGGGCCATTTTTTCTTCTGAGATATAACCAGTATTTTTCTGTGGAATGGATGTGGCAGGGGAAAGTTCTTTGAGTGCATCACTCACTTCCAAAAAGAGGGACTTCTGTGTATCCTTTACAGACAATTTCAAATGTTTAATGAAAATAATGTTGGACATTCTTAGACAAAGGTCAGAAGAAGTCTTAAGACTGAAAAATGTAGCTTAAATATGGGACTGTGCTATGAGATCCCAAAATAAGTGAAAAAAGGAAATAGAAGTTATACAATAGAATGTACTTTTGAATGCACTGGTTTGGGGTTTGGTGCTGGCCAAAATCTTGCTAAATATTTTAACTTATTAACAATAGAAAGTGAAGAAAGTTTGGGTTTGGTGGAAAGGATATTATATACAAAAATATAAACAATGTTAGCTCTTGCAGTCAATCAGCATCAGCTCTCGTGGTCTGATGTAATCTAATAGGCATGTCATAATAATTCAGACTATTGTATTTACAGGGCAAAAGAGTTCAGTTTTTTGGAAATTGTGTCTGGAAATGCCCCCGTTATTCACAGTATTGAACAGGAATGGTCAGAACCTATTCAAGAGCTGTGTTCCTTTCAGCTGTGTTTATTTCATTTAAATAGTAATGGACACAATTACTGTGTTGTTTTTCTCTGAGTACTTAGCCACTTACAGGCATTTGCACTTCTAAACTGGATCCTATTTCTTTTTAACCATTCAGCTATAGACTACTTAATTGTAAATGAGACTCAGAGATTAAGTCAATTTGTTGAAAGCATTTTATACTTTCTAGCTATTAGGAAATGCAATATAATTTTGGTGTCATGTTTTAGCTTGTAGTCTGAGACAAGTGTATTGAATTAATTGCAAAAATGAGGATTAACAATCCACAGTGTCATGACTTCAAATCTGTATAGATTTGCTTCCAGTTTGCAGATGCCTTGCAACCCATTGCATGCCTGAGTTTTTCAGTGCTGGAGGAGGTATCATTAGATGCACAAAGTTTGAGTATTATGTGTGCTTTTCTAAACAGGCTGGTACATGGGAGTCCCTGTGTCTCTAGGGGGAACCTGTTGGAATCCCTTTAACTCTTCTGTTAAGAAACACCTGGGAGTGGCAATTGCATGTAGATGTCTGGCATTATTGTGGCTGGAAAAGGAGAAGGTAGAAGGCAAGTGTGTGGTTGACTGCAGACCCTGGCAGTGGAGCTGCAGGGCCCCTTAGGGGTGAGGAGAGCTGTCAAGGGGGTGCTTTCCTGGTGCCCTGCAGTAGCCTCGAGATCCAACCCGAAGGGTGGGACACAGTAGGGTTGAAATTGCTGGAAAGAAGTTGGATCAGGCCTGCCTCTGAGAACCAACACTCTGCAGAGAGCTGAAGGGACGGATGGCAAGCAGAGCTTGACCCAAGCAAATCTCAGTCCCAGCACTGGGACAGCTTGACCTGCAGGGAGGCTGATCCCTGGGGATGCTGGCATTGACTAAGAACACTTTGAACCAAACTCAGCACAGAGAATCTGCGCAGCTCTAATTGAAACAGCCTTCTGTTGTAATGAAAAGAAAGCTGCAGAAGGGATGGTAAACCATGAATCCTTTCCTTTTATTTGGAGCCCACAGTTGGCCTGCTAGTATTATAAAGAGAACGTTCTGCACTCCAAGTCCATTTGAAATTTAGTCAAGCCTTGCAGTAAATGATGTAACTCTCTGCTGGGAGCTTCTCCAGACCTCTACTGTTTTACTTGCTTGTTAGTAAGGCATGTGCAAATCCTTTATTTCTTTTTTTTTTTTTTTCCTTTCTCTTCCTTTTTTAAAATTTAATTCTACATTTGCTTTTCTCAAATATTTCCTACTTAGGTTTTTGCTTAAAGCAATTCTAATCAAATGATTGATTTAATTTATATCCTTTAAATCATGGATCTTTTTGACATGTAATAATGTTCCACATTCATTAAACCCACAGCTCTTCAACTTTAATAATTGCTTCCAGGCTCTTTGTAAATAAGTAAAGGCTGGACTCTTCCATTTGATGCATTACTATATCCTTTATCATGAGCTGTAACTCTTACTATTCTTTTTAGGCTTCTGCTTATATAGTTTTAAACCCTTTTCGATCTCAAGTTTTACAATACAATAGATTAGCTGAAGGGTACGCAACTGAACTTTGACCTTTTGAAGACATTCAGTCAGATATGTTTATAAAGAAATCTAGGATCACTTGTGGCTTTTGAAAGCAATTAGGGAAGCATGGATTCCTTTTCTTCTTCAAGTTACATATAAACATTCATACACATATGCTTGTTTCCCCTGTGTGTAAGGGATGTGCTTACCAGAAGAGAAAAGGTTGGATGCATTAGAAACACTTAAGAAAATCTGTTCCAAATTTCTCCTCTGTTGCTGCAGCTTTCTACAACACCAGTTAAAGGGTTTTTTTGCTGAGCCAAACCCATGGTTTGAGTTAACTGGAATTTAGGGGCAGATTTAATTGGTTCTTTTCTCTACCAGCTACATCCAGCTTAACCAAGAGGCCTGTGAACTCCAAAGGGGACACTCCACGGCCTGCTTACCTTTACAGGAGATCAGCCTTTAAGTTCTGGCTTTTCTTGGATGCTGTGTGAATAGAACTAGTTGGGCCTCAAGTCACTCCCGATCATGTTTTGTCTGTGTACAAACTGGTCCCAGCAGCCAAACTTACATAAATATCTGCTTTGTTCTCCCTTACCCAGTCTCCCAGCTCCAGAGATTTTCCAGAGCTTTACTGATCCTTTTCAGCCTCCCTGTATCTTTTGAAGACACAAAACAAGAGATAGTGGGTCTGCAGCAGGCAGATGTGGAGATAAGAAGCCAAGGTTTATATAGTCAAGGTGCAGTATTTTGCAATGTATTGAGGTCTGTGAAATGTTGGCACCCCTATAGATCCTCTTGAGCACAACAGAACCCAGCCTACGTGTGATACACTGTCTGCAAGCTTCCTAAATTCTGCAACTACTATAACTAACAAAAGATATTTTCAGTAGGGAGGATTTTCAGGAATATCTTTAATTTCCATTAAAGTTCAGGTTATAATGTTTAATAAGCTCTTGCCAGAAGTTACATACTCAGTTTGGAATTTTTTTTTTTAAATCATTGGATAAGAACTTTACAAAATCCACCTGGAACTCTGAAATTTCAAATGTAAAATGTTGAGTTGACCCACAAGTGTTCTGTTCACAAATCTATGATCATGCAGAAGGTGTGTTGTGCCCCAAAATGTTGGCTTCCATATGCAAGAAGTCTTTGTTGTAATGCTGTGTGGTTTTTGCATTATTTGAGCTACAAAGCGAATAGATTGGAGGGAAGATTTGTGCTGCAGGTGTCTCTTGGTGGTATGATAATGCAGGACCTATGTTTGTGTACAGATGGCTGAGCTCCCATGCTGTGCCTTCTGTCTGAAAAGGGCTGGTTTGTGTGAATATTATTTTCTTGTGGCAAAAAAGGACTTTTCCTGCTGGGCCACAACAGCGAGAGTAGACCACACAAGACAGGAGAGCTATCCCAGTTACGTTAAGTGTGGTAGCTTCTTGACTAGAATAATGTCTCAGGGTTGTGGGTTTGCAACTCAAACAGAAGTTAGCCCATTGAAGAGGTTCCAGAAGAGGACAACAAAAATGGTCCCAAGTCTAGGCACCATGAGCTATAAAAAACCAGTCAAAGTCTAATGCTTAGTCTGGAGAATTCTGGGGCCACCACTGTAGTCATTGTCTAGTAAAAGCCCACTGCAATCACAGATGTAACTTTCCCCCCACATTTGGGTGGGGTAGGAGGACAGTCAATTCTGTGGGCTAAAACTGCAACAAAGCCTGGATTAGGCTTTAGGAAGCCTAACAGAAGGGTGACTCACTGGAGCCCTGCAAACTGTCTGTCATGGGAAAAGCTTCTGAGAACAAATTAAACAACTGTTGGTCAGGAAAGACATAGGTATAGCAGTTGTTCCATATGGTGTACTTGTGTCAAAGAAACAGGCCAGATAACTGTTTAGAGGCTCTTTTAAACCTCATTGTTTCTCTGAAGACCGGATTTTATTAAATGACAAGACTCTCTTTCTCTGGAGATCTTCAAAAGCCATCTGGACACAATCCTGAGTGAAGTGCTCTAGGGAAGCCTGCTGGACAGGGAGGTTGGACTAGGTGGCCTCCAGTGGTCCCTTCCAAGCTTGCCTCTGGCAGGTAGTTCTCCAGCATGGCACAGATGGAACACTTGTTTGTAATTTGGTGTGTTTTACAGCCTGGAGCTTTCCAGGAAAATGATCTGCTTGTTAACCAGCAGCTGGCACTGCCTCCTTCCTGGCTTCTGAGGGAGATGCTGCTGACCAAAGGCAACAGGAGGTTCTCTGATTCCCTGCTTTGAGCAGCCATAGCACTCCAGGCTTCAAAGGGAAAGGAAGCTGGAGCACTCTGTATTCAGATATTAAATATTGCTGTCTAATAAAAATTGACTGGAAACACATTTCAGAGAGCCAAACTCTTCCTTTGGAAAAAGTGGTTATCAGACCATCAGTTTGATGCTTGCCCAGTTAATATATGCCTGCTTTAGTTTATCAGAATTTAAGTCGTCTCAGAGAACACTGCTTCTCTCTTAACCTTTTTAGTATTACTGCTCTTTTCTTCCCAAATAAGGAAGCTTTAACCACAGTGTGTGCCTGCCAAACTTTAGCTTTTTGGAGCTGCAAATCTGAAGCAGGATGCTATCTGGTTTTATGAGGTCTTTCTGTTATTTCTATAATCCTCAGCCAGCCAAGAACCCCTCATTTATCCTCCTGTTCTAATCCTCCTGTGTAAACAAAAGGCAGACACAGTCTTGATTCCAACTCAGCTAAAAACTGAGGCAACTCAATGTGTAAATATAACTTATAGAGGGACCTATTTTCTAGAAATATATATGTTACTTGAAAGAAATTCTGTTAAGGTCCTCTACTGCTTGAGAAATACCTTAAAAGTGTTAGTTTCTCAAATCCATTTTAATTTGTCTCAAAGGAGAGTCCAGAGCCTCACTTACATTTAGGGTTTCGTTATGCCAGATGTTGCTGAGCAGTGCCTGTGCTGAAGAATGTTTGCTTTTGAAACAGATGAAGGTTTGTCAGTGAAACTCTAGTGAAATAATGTGATTAGGTACAGAAACACTTAGTTGAAATGAAATGAAGTCATATTGGTAAAATCTGTAAGATTTAAAATGAAGAAACAGAAATAAGCAAAAATCCTCACATAAAAATGTTGATGTTATTAATCTCTGATTAGTTTGTTGTGGTGTAGCCTAACATAAAAGGCATCCCAGCATTAATCCCTGCTAAGTGAATGAGAACATGGGCAATTTTAAACTCTTATTTTCAAGCAAAAAACTCTGTGTGTTATTCTAAAGGCTGATGCTTTCCAAGTTTATAGATTTGTTTAAATGTAGGGCTTTAAAAATGTGTTTAATGACTTTATGATGCAAATTATAAAGTTTCCATTTCTTCAAGATTATTTTTAAGTCCAAAATTCTTGGCTCTTTCTCCAGCCCTTAAATGTTGCAGATACTGGGTTGAAAATCTGACCGAGCCAGAAATTAAATTTTCATTAACTTCGTGGGGGATTTTCCTCCACAGTATTCAGAGTTACAAAAGTCACACAGAGATTTTTGTTCTTCATTGAGAAAATAAGTCTTCCTTTTTTGCAATTAACCTGTCCATTAAGTACCAAGGGAATCACAAAGCTCACAGTGAGGCAGGTTATCGTTTGTCTGTTTTCCATTAGATTTGGTAACAAATTGTGCTAAGAGCATGACAAAATTATTCTTATACCTTGGTTACACATTGATAGTTCACTGTTGTGGTTTCCCCAGTTCTCTGGGTGGATTTAAAGTATCATATTCTTTTCTGTTCATTTAATATAGTAGAAGAGTACAGTTGCTTTTGTTTCTACAAGTGGCATTCCTACTGATTTTAAATCATTGATATTGCAAGGCACCTTGTTACCATTGATTTGTAAATGAACAGTAGGTATAATCCCATTAAACTAAACACCAAGATTGTATGAAAAATGTAAGGCAATATAGTACATGAAGTAGCATCCTGGGAAAAAGAGAATAAAAATAACTGAAAATAAGTCTTATAAATGAGATTGACTCTTATGTAGAGAAAACAACCTGGAGATAAATGATATATTAATTCTTTCAAAGCAGGTCAAACAGAACACCATCTCAGTAGTAAAAATCTTGTAAAATGACACAAAATCAAATGAAATAATCAACATATGAGAAACTAGGAAACATTTGGTGGCATAATGTTTGTCAGCAATCAGCAAACCCACTTAGTACTCTGTCTTTTGAAGAAGTTCTAGAAGCTGCACAATTTCCATAGTCTCTGAAATCTTAGGGACAAATATTTTAATTGGATCTCTTTTCTACTCTGCAGTAAGACTTAAATGAGTAACAGTTCAGACTTGAATACTTTTGTTTACTAGCCTTTCTTCTTAAAGGCAAAGAAACAGATCTTTGTCTGAAGTAAAGCACTGTTGCCTTGCAATAATATTCATCCTATGCCAATTAATGCCAGAAAAGGATTTCAAAATTTATGGATATCAAAATATATTACAAATATAAAAACAGTTTTAAAACTTGGTCAGACAACAATGGCAGACTGGGGTCCACGAAAAGATTTAAAATTGATTTGGAGATAGTTTGCATTCAGAAAACAGCAGATAATTCACAGATGCTGCCTAAATACATGAAGCACAACAAAAGCCAAAAAACCTCAAAACAAAGCAACATTAGAAAAGGCAAAGAAATGGGTAGATAAATCCAGTGAATAAATCATTAGTGAAAGAACGTGCCTTTTGAGAGCTGGACTAATTGCATACATTCCTCAAGCAAAATGGAACCTGACTGTGAAAATGTGAAGATTGACAAAAATCAGAACAAATGAATCCAAAATATCAATAAACCTATTAAGAGCCATATGAGAAAGTAATCAATAGGGCAGGCAATAGAGCACAGCTGCTGAACAGTCCACTTTAATGCCATCAATAGCCCATGGGGACAGCTCAGCCTGTTGGTTTGGGACCATGAAAGAAAAAGATCAAGAGGAAAGAAAAAAAAAATAAAGAAACAAAGTAAATTAAGTATTTTGGGGGAAAGTATATTCCTTGCAAGAATTTAATTTATGTATGATTTAAGAGAAGTATCTTGATTTAGGAGATGTTTACATCTGCACTGGAATTGAGAAAGGAACATTGGTGATCTTAAGGTAGATTGTTCAGAAGTCAAATGGCTGAGTTGTGGTCGTCTTCTGTTTCAGTGGCAAAGATCCAAAAACTGCAGTTAAAGAAGAAATGGATCAACACTTGGCTCTGCCATGCTCCATAGCTTTTTTTGTTTTGCTTTGTTTTATTGTTTGTTAATTTGCCATGCAGCAACATTGTGGGTTTCTTTGCTAAAGCACTCCTGGCAAATTCTGTGTGTCAGAATACAGAGCTTGCGCTTATTTTAAAATCTTTGTGGAAATATTTTTGAGGCGAACACTGATGGAGATGGTGGAGAGGGAGCTTATCAGATAACTAAAGTTGTTAATAAAATGGGCTTCACAATCATGGTGTGTTTCAAATGTCTCTCTCTATCCTGGTAGTTTCTATTATTGCTAGATGCTTTGCTCCAGAAACATCTTTTTTTGTAGCTCCACAGGAGCACAACCCAAACCTTCCCTCCGCCTGAGTTCTGGCAATTCTGAACAGCAATTCCACTACTGTTCCAAGATGCAAAGCCTTTCCCGTGCAAACTGTAGATTTAGGAGAGGCTGCCATGTATCCTTACAACTTTCTTTAGTTCTGTGTTGAACATCTTCCAACATCAAAGCCACAAAAAAATAGAGTTTTTGACTCTTTGTGAACTAAGGAGGGAGGTCAACAAAACCTCGATCTTGGACTTCCAGAGGATGGACTTTGGCCTATTTAGGTCACTGGTTTGGAGAGTCCCCTGGGAAGCAGTCCTTAATAGCAAAAGGCTGGATACACTTTAAGAAAGAAATCTTAAAGGTGCAGAAGCAGAACCTCTTTATGTGCTGAAAAGAGCTGGTGGAAAAGAATACCAGCCTGGCTCAACAGGGTTAAAAAAGAGGCTTTACAACCTTTGGAAGAAGGGGCAGACAACTCAGAAGAGTACAAGGATGTTGTTAGGTCATGTAGAAAGAGAATCAGAAAGCCTCCATCTGACCATCATAGTGAAATCTAATTAAAAAGTGTCTTTATAAATACAGCAACAACAGAAGGAGGCTAAGGAAAATCCCCATCCTATTTGAGAGGCAGAGGGGAACATTGTCACCAAGGGTGAAAGAAAGGCTGAGGTACTTTTTTGCTTCAGTCTTCAGCACAAAGAATGGTTATCCTGAGGGTAGCTGGCCCTCTGAGGTGGTAGACAGGGACAGGGATCAGAACAGATCCCCTGCAATCCAGGAGGAATTGGGCAGTGATTTACTAGCACTTGGACACTCACAAGTCTAGGGGCTGTGTGGAATTCATCCAAGGATATTGAGAGAGCTGGTGGGAGAGGTCACCAAGCCACTCTCCATCATTTGTCATCAGTCCTGGCTCACCAGGAAGGTCCCAGACACCCAGAGGTTGGCCAATGTGACACCCATCCATAAGAAGGGCTGGAAGGAGGATCCGGGGAGCTCCAGACTTGGCAGCCTGTCCTCACTGCTAGGGTAGGATGTGGAACAGATTATCAGGACAACCCAAGACCCCAGCAAGGGTTTAGGAAAGGCAGGTCCTGCTTGACCAACCTGTTCTCCTTTCATAACCAAGTCACCTGCCTGGTGGATGAGGCAAAGGCTGTGCATTTGTCTACCTTGCTGTTGGTTTTAGTTCTGTACCTCTCTTGCTGACTCCCACAGCCTTCCACTGTAAAAGCCCCTTGTATATCCCACATGCCTGGGATATTGGATTTTGATCTGCCATGGCTCTGCCATCCTCTTGGGCAAAGTCCCACAGGTGCTGATTTGCTGTCACAAAATTTTAGATTTGCTTTTCTTGGTGACCTTTTCTCCATCTTGCTGAAGAAATGCTTGGGACACCCCTTCTTTCATCACCATTTCCCCCATAATATTTATCAACTGTCTTTTGACACTCGGGTGGGAGCCCTTCTGCTAACTTTGTAGGCATCTTTTTCTTAAAACTTAATGGGGAATAAAAGGTATTTGAGACCATCTTAATCTACATCTGCATCTTCTCTCCAGTCATAATTCAGTTTTATGTCCTTGATTCCCTCTGAGCAGCCCTAAATACTACTGTTGAATTTATTCTGGATTTTGCTTTTAATATTAAAATTTCTAATTCATATACCAGTGGCAATCAAGTTAATTGGCACTGTATTCTGTTTTTTCAACCACAGAAAGGATGTTAATATTGGAAAGCTAATGGTTTAATGTCCCTTCACTAATTCTTGCTTATTTATTCTCTCCCTCAGATGAAACTCCCAGGTTCTTAGGTTTCTTTATGCTTCCCAATATTTAGAAGCTAATCATTGCAAAGAAAGTTTTTCAGTTTTCTTTTTTCTTTTACCAAAGTTTTGGAAACAGAATCTGGAGGAAAAGGTTTTCAGTTCCCTTCATACTTGTTCAGTCTCTACCAAAATTTATTTTAATTTAATAGGGTTTATTTCAAATTTTAAAAATCTAATATGTATGAGTATCAGAACAAAGCACTCTGAAAATTAATCTAGGTCTAAAAATAGGATTTTCTTGAAATCTATTTTTTAAAAATGCAGTATTTCCATCAAAAGAAATAAACTAAAAAAACCCAAAAAACTGCAGTTCTATCTTAGTTCCTGCTGTGGAGGTATATAAAAATGTGTGTGTGTGTATTTTTAAAATTATTGACCTTGATAACATGATGTCAACAGCTAACACATGTAGAGGTATGAACATTTCTGAGTGTGAATCATCCTGGACCTTTAGGTCATGTCCCAACTGTGCATTTGTGTCAGAGCATACAGCTTTAAAGAAAATGTATTTTGGTTATCTCAGGGCACTTTTTGTTTCAAATGGCTTTGTTTCTGTGACTATTAGTGCAAAATTTGCTCTCCTAGGACATCTTTGCTGAAGAGAAAACTGTGTTTGCCTTGTTTTGTCATCTAAGTTTGGTTTTCAGGGTCCTCCGTTCTGATAAAGTTTATTTCCCACAACTGGAAGCTGTGAGTCCCACAGGACTTTACAGCAACATCAGCAAAAGCTCAGACTCGATTTTCTCATTACCAAAATAGTGCAGTGAGATCCATGTACCTCAGCTCTCCCAAACGAATCCCTTGTTTAATTCACAATGATTTTTGACCCACCTCACCAGCCAGGTTTATGTGTGTCTCTGACATGAGGAGTATGTGCAAGACCAGCTGTAGGTTAAGGCACTTTGTGCTGACAGGACTCCTGGTGTGTCAAACAGCTCTGGCTGCTCCCATCTACAGCCTGCTGGCCAGAGCTGCTAAACATAGCTGGGCTTATCACAATCCCAGTGAGGGGAAGTGTGGCATTCCTGGGGCAGGGAGCCAGCACCGGGCACTTCAGACGCGCCTTTCCTCACTCTGCTTCTCTGGGATAGAAGTGGCATTCCTGTGTCCATCGACCAACATCCATTTTGGACAAGTGCCTGCCATGCAGAGCCCTCACAGTTGTTTGGCCTGATAGCTGCTGAATTTATTGTGTGCTAATCAGTTTTGTTATGACACTCTGCAGTGAAAGAGGCAAAGCAGGGCTGGAATAATGCAGAAATAACTAGAATTAGTTGCGTGCAGATGAACAGCTCTAGCACTGCGTGTCACTATGATCCGTTTCCACTTGGTGAAGCCAAAATGACCTTGGAACAGAAGGTCCTGCAGCATGTTTAAACCGAAAACAAACCTGTGGAGAGCCTGGAGATTTGAAAGATGGTCATTGTCTCTGTTTCCTACTTAATTAAAAATGAATTTGAAGGTGATTAGGATTGTAACAGAATTGGTGCCCTGCGGCTGATACAGACTCTGAATGCCAAACCAAAAGTGCAACTAATATATGATTATTTTATGTATATATATATATATATTAGCATTAGGAAACTTGGACACACAATGAGTTTTACATCTCCCTTTCTCTTCATGCAGAATTTGCACTTTCTAAAGCCACAGACAATGTAAATGGCAATGGCCATTCTTGTCTGGGGCAGGTACTGAGAGCACCCAGGTCCTGAGAACACCCAGCCTGAGTGCTTCAGATGCAAATGTCACCACAAAGGGTGATGTGTGACTTGTAGGGCAGTGGAGTAAGTACAGGATTGTGACACAGATTTCACAAATAATTGGAACAAAACCCCTGCAAGTCACACTTGACCTCCTTCAATTTTAATATTGAAACTTAATGACAAGAAAAAATTATCCCATTACATATAAATATATATTTAGGGTACTTCCTGCTTTTCCTGGGTTTATAAATAGCATAAGGGCAAGCTAGCTGAAAAGCAGAAACATGCACATTTGAACCCCTGTTCTCTGAAAGCAGCACATCATCCAGCAAATACTATTTTCAAGAAATTAACTTCCCATCTGTACTATTCTGGTACTTGTAATATACCTCTGCTGGAAGTCAGATACTTAAAATTTAAAAACTTGAAATTTTTTAAAATTTAATCTGATAAACAGAAATTTATATGGCTTTCTTCTAGAAGTAGTTTGTACTTGGGGATACAAATGTGGATAAAGCTCCCTCTATTATAGCTACCACATTCTCCTGAGAGAATTTAGGCCATACAAGAAAATAGAAAAACAGGGGATTAATCAATATCTAAATTTGACTTGACTCTGTTCTGCTTCTCAGCAGAGAGGAACTGCTGTGGGGAGGTGACAGTCCTCTCCTGGGAAAGGACTTGGCTGCCTCTCCTGCAGGGGCTGGCTCCTCTCTAGCCACAGGAGAGCTCCTGGTGCCAGCTACAGAAGTCACTGCTCATTTGCCCTCTGTCTTGAAATGGAAAAAAGGAAACATTGCCAAAGAAGAAGATAAAAAATGCAATGGAGAGGAGGCAGTGTAATGCCAAAGGCAGAATGTGGGTTGTTGTGGATATGCTGGAGAGGAAATAGCTAGAAAAGAAATGTGGCAAATTGAGATGTGGACTGAAGGTCCTGGGGCAGGATTGATGGTCCTGGCAGGATGTTGACAAACCACCCTTTTAAAGGGAAAGATCAGATGGGGCAGAGAGCAGGAAAAAGGAGGGAATACAAGGGCAATGGAAATCTTTTATCCTTTAATGATTTTCCCTTCATTGTATCTCAATGTAAACAGCCCTGCCAAAGAGGGAATACAACATTGTTTCTGTGTCTCTCAATACAATATGGTATCCTTAGGCTGTTGAAGCCAGGACAGGAGAAGCTAGGTTGAAATTAAGTTGGAAAATGTCTCTTTTTTTTGATAGAGAAAAAAAAAATAAAATTAAGAGGAACCTAAATGTACATATATTCAGTGTTTAATGAATCTCAAGGAATTGGTTGTTGAGATGATATGACTCTGGGAAAGCTATTAACAAAGCTTCTGGTACATGACTTTGACAAGGAAAGATGAGTTGCCCTGCAGGAGCAAAGAAGTGGATTAGAAAGAAATTGGAGAGATAATAATGAGTGGAGTAAGGTGGAGAAGTGAATATTGGGGTGCCTGGGGACCTGCCCAAATACTATTATCAAGTTCTGTTCTATAAAATCATTTTCTGCCACCTTTATTCTGAAAAGGAAGAGTAAAATCCAGCATCTTGTCATAGTCTGCCCATGGCCAGCCTCTGAAGGGCAAAGTTCTATGAACAACAGTGCTGTGAGCAGGATAAGCTTGTTAGTATGAGCTGGGTGCTGTTTTGGGATGGGCTGGGACCCCAGGTTAGCACTGCCTGTTCCTTCTGTTGGCTTCAGAGGGAATCAAGGTGACCAGCTCAGATGTGAGCTTTTTACATTGAAGGTACCTCAGGACCTGCTCATATGTCCCAAATCCTATCTGAGTATATTTGACTGGACTCAAATGTTCTGGCATGCAGCTGAAGCATTAGCAATATCCATAGGTATCAATAAAAATGGCATGGATGGAGGGACAACTTGCATGATTTTTATTCAGTCTTTAATGACTCTTGATAAAAGTCAATGGTACAAAATTTAACAATTTTTGGCTAATATTTGAGAACTAGGTTCCACTGAAATTAAACCTCTAGAGAGACTTCAGGTCTGAGTAGGTTTACTCTGGGTTTCTGAGAGTGAGGAAATACTTGTAAGCTGGAGTACTAAGATTTTTTTTCCAGAGCTATGTGGAAGAACTGAGCAGTTGAGGAAAAAGACAAGATTTTGACTATGCCATTCTGAAATTAAAGCAATTAACTTGAAAGGAAGCAGCTATTGTCAAGCTGATTGTTTGTCCTATATTTTTATAATCCTGTCAGTTCTGCCATTGTGGCTGTGCTGTGAACCAAGTCAGAAAAGAGAACTCATTTTGAAGTAAGATTTATGGGGGAGTGGAAAGGAGGAGATGTTATGTATTTTTATTGAGCCAGATCAGCTCTTCAAACTGGCTGATAAAATGCCCACCCTAAAGATAGCCAGTTTTGACTGGTGGTTTTGGAAGATAGCTAGGAGGAGAAAGGGGGATGGACAGGGCAAGAGCCTCTCCAGCTGATATTGCTGGCTAGGGAATGTCTCCTTGAACTTGGCCTCAAATGCATTTCTTTCAAGGCAAGAGCAGCTTATAAAGTACTTGGGTCCATCTGGTTCCCAGCTCTCCTTCCTGCTCCCAGACTGTCCCTGGCATCGATGTTTGTATAGCCACATGTTAAACAGATGTGAACTGAGTGAAAAATACTCTTTCTGTAAGGATGAATATGTGAATTCTAGACAATGGAGAGAAATACAAACTTAGCTTTCTCAGGGCTCACAAAGACACATCTCACTAGAGACAGCTAAAAATTGAATATATAAACTCTCCCACCTGCTTCTGTCACCCAGCCTGGAGGATCATGCACTATGAATATATCCAGAGGGATACAGAAGGAAGAACTGCAGAACAAGCAGTAGAAATGGAGGTTTCCTGTTTTATACAAATCTCTCACAATTGGTTAGTTAATCCTTGCTGTGCAAGTATCAGAAAGATGATCTCTGGGAGAGCCCTGAAGATAAGAGATAGAATACAAGGTGTGTGAGACATGAGATGAACAGGAACACAGTTGGTTTTTTCCCTGGTGTAGATGCATCCTAGTGACAATATTCACTATAGAAATGTTCCATAGCAAGGATGACTCAAGAACTTCCTTTCTATAGCAACTTGTCACTGCAGCAGGCCTCAGAAAATGATAACATGAAGTTAACAGGGTGAAAAATAAATGAGACTAGACCATGCATTTTGAAATCCAATATTAGTAGGATTTGTTCCTTAAACCAATAATCATAATTAAATGGATGAGAGGGAATTTTCATCTCTGCTCCTGTGCACTGGCATGTGTTAATGATTATAAAGAATTTGAAATAAAATCAAATTTATGTATGAAAGGACTGTTCTTTGGAGACACCCAAAAATCTATGAAGGATTGAAACTTGGATGGTTCTCCAAGCCTACAACTGCAGATTTATCAGCTGTGATGTGATGTTTACTTAGCGTGTTGTATTGCTAACCAACCATTGTGTGCTGGAAAATTAGAGCATTATCAGCACAGCAACTAGAGAAATATCAGCCATATGAATGGGTGGGAATGTGTCTGCTATTGAAAGTTGCCTATTGGTCATGATGACTTAATGATGCCTATCTGCAAGGGGAAGGAAAGGAAAGCTCTCTCCCTCAGAGGCAAGTTCTTGGCATGGCTAATTAACTTGACTGTAAACGGGTGCCATTGCTGTTTAGTGTTCCTGAGACTCACCATGGGATATTAAGAAACCAACAGGCTTTTTGTCCCACTTCCCATTTCTGTCTTGTGAAGGAGTTTATTGATTATTGATTCCTCCTAATTAAAAAAATAAAATAAAATAAAATGGATTTCTCTTTCTTGCCCTTCCTAAAAGTGTAGGAGACTGAAAATGAGTAAATGTTTTGGGTTTTTTTACCAGAGTTCCAAGTCTCGGAGTGTTTTCATGCATACATAGCTGAAACACAGAACCTGGAACAGATTTTGCCTTCCAGCCTGCTTAGACCTGTTTTTCTCGGACATTCCCAATTTTCTATACCTTCACAGCTCCAGACAGAAACATTATATTTTTGATCAAGATAATATGAGAACATGAATTTCCATTGCTGTTCCTTAAACAGACTTCTACTGACTCAAATTCATAGAGTACTGAAGTGTTGAGGTGGGAGGTAACAAGGCTGTTTCTGGGACAGAGGAAGAAGCTGTCTGTACTTTGAGCAAACCAGAAATGTTGTGGATGAAGTTAGCACAGTACTTAGCAGCTTCTAGGGGCAGGATGAGACCATATGAACTCATAGCAAGTTCATTATATGAGCTTGTAACAAGTTCATATAATCTGTGAAATTCTTCCAGAGATGGGAGCAGAAACAATATACACAAGGTTTTTCTTCTGAAATGTAGCTGTGAACTGTAGAAGTAGCAAACTGGTAATTTTTAATGCACCCTTATGGTTTTCTTCCATGACTAGAATGAATTTTATTTGCTGGCGGCTAAATCTGGATTCTGCTTCCTGCTCAGACTTTAATGGAACTAATCATGCCAAACCAAGTGTTTTCATGAAATGCACTTTAAATATCCAGAACTACAAATTGAATACAGGTGTCCACAAAAAAATTCTGTCAATATCTTTCCCTCAGGCGTACCCTAAGATTAATTCATTAGCTTCATGATAGATGAGAAAAAGTTGGATTATATATTCTCTGGATTTTTTGTTTACTTGCTTGCTTTGTGCCTCTGCCTGTATTAGATTTGAGGGTTGACAAATATGAGATTTTATCTCTGTTCCATGTTTCCACTTTATATCTGCTTAGGAGAAGTTTTATAGTGTTTCTCTAGAGACTATTAACTCCTCAGCTTTCAGAGAGTATGTTTGCCTATTACCATAAAAAGTTAACTAACACCTGACAAAATATATAGCATTTTGGGAAGTAAAATTGTACAAAGATTTAAAGCTTGATATTCACATTCGCTTCCTTTTAGTCTATAATTGGCATCATATTGCTTAAGTAATTTTGAGGAGATTTTTTAAAAAACAGAACGAAACAAGGAACAAAACGAACTCTGAGTTTTTCTGTATTCCCAGAGATGTGGCTTTCTGCCATGGCTCTGCAAAAAAAGCATGACTTAAGGTAAGGAATGAGAGGGTCAGAGAATGTTCAGAAGCAGGATGAACAGAAAGGTGGAATTTAGTCTAGAGACCTAGAACAAAATGAGAGGATAATTTTGACAGAATCACATAGTCAAGATCATAATTCATAGGAAGGCTTGGGGGACTTTCTCTTTTATAGTAGTAAGAATTGAGTACAGCCTCCTATTAACATTTTAGAGACATCTTTAGATGTGAAAACAATAAAGACAATAAAATCTCTTTTTAAAGAAAAAAATAATAAAAATCAGAGAATGTCTTGAACAGAAGAGCTGTTCATATACAATGGCTTTGTTCATGGCAGAAACCTCATCATGATCTTTAGAGTTTCAAGGCAGAATTCTCTGTATTATTGACTTGGGCACCTTTCCTCTGATTTTTGATATTCCAATAGTTTACAATATCAAACTGAATCAAAACCAGAGTTTTCTCTTAGCTGTGGAGATTCCTGTGTCCAGTTCTATTCTAAGTATTCAAAGATGATAAATAACTTCACGATTTATGAAGGACATATTTTGATGACTTTGAGCAGCCAAATCTGATGCCCACTGCACTTCCAGTATTTCTATTTCCAAAAGGCTATGAGTAGATGCAAACTGAGATTGATATGCTCTGTTCTACCTTGCTTGGAAAAATGCAGGTTTTTTTTGGATGCGGATATTAAATATTTAAATGGCTCTTATAACCCTCTAGATGGTATATATTACCTTGGAAAATATGTTGAAATTCTTAGAAATGACATCTCAGTTAATGTTAGAGGATATTTCCTGTCTGTCCCTCCTACTGCTTGCTCATCCCAGCACAGACATTGCTGTTTTACAGTTATCCTCTTTACTCTGACAAAGATCCCTTTCCATGGAAAAATCTCTCTCTAAAAAACACCCCAAATATTCCTGTGAGTTCACTGAAACTTACTTTGAACTTAGAAAACAAGATGCTGCAGTTCCTAAGGTCTTAATAAAGCATTTGAAGTATTTTGCTATTTCAGATATGAGAGTTAAGTCTTAGAGCTTCACAAGGACACTCCGTTGATTAAAGTTAGGCCGTGGGCTTTAAATATTCTTACTGCTGTCTAGTAAAGCATGTTCCAGCTGCTGTCTCTCACTTATGAGACTCAGTAACATTTTTCTACCTTTAGGAACATACTAAGGGAGAAAAATGAACTGTTTCAAACAGGCTTTAAATTAGGATGTTAGCTGAGTTGGGGGGCTTCTTTTTGAGATAAGGTAGCATCACCTTTTATCTGATCTGGCTAGACTTGAACTTCAAAGCTCTGTCAAGATAAGGAATGTGATAGCCAGATTATACCAAGAGAATGTTTGCAATAAACCAAATTATTCAGTGCAGTCATTTGATCACATTGATACAATCTATGTCTGCTGAAAACCCTGAAAACCCTCTGCACAGCACCCTGCTGGTTCTCATCTCCTACAGCATCTGCTGTAACTGCTCATGCATGATAACTTGCTTATTTTTCCAGCTAATGAAACAAATGGTGATTTTGACTGGTTCAGTTAATTCCATCAGCTTTGCATTGCTGTTTCCATTTTGGAACACATTTAGGGTTTTCCTTTATGCTTTCAGTAGAAACCCTTTTATATAATCTAGGGGATGGGGCCAATGGTGCCCCAGTCTTCCACTGCTTAATGAGGAACTACAGACAAGACAGAGCAGGCTTTTGCTGATCTTCACACAGAAGGACCAAGCAGAATTAAAATGTCATTAAATTAAAGCCTGCTTCCAGAAGGGTTTGCCCTGTAACTGTAATTCGTAGTCTAGAAGTTATGAATACATGTTGGAATATATAAGTTTAACTGCTGTATATCAGGAAGAGAAATCTAAGTCTGCTTTTTAATTTAACCTGCATTAATAACACTGAGGGGAGGGCAGCATGTGTAAAGGAAACCATGCAGTTAAATCCTGAATGTCCTGTGTGTGACTGATTAATTTTAAATTGTTTTCATCACCCTGAAAACTGGCCTGGTCTGTTCTGGCATAAGGAGGGAAAACAGCTCAAATTCGAAAGATAAGTCAGTTGTTACATGGTCGGTGTGGGGACTGTGGCTTTGACTCTGAACATAAACAAGCTTTTTCCTCATCGCTTAATGCTGTAAGGGCAGTGTAGCTGTTCTAAATGGGAACCATGTGGATGAGGTTAAGGAGGGGACTTCTAATCTGACAGACTGATTTGTAGCTATGTGATGATGTCTGATGTCAGCCAGAATTGCCCATAGGTATTGCAGGATGAGGGTGGTTGGGTTTCAGTTTTTCTCCCCCTTTCTCCAGGCCTGTGCTGCCTGTGCTGTTGTTTTTTTGTACAAAATTATGGGGAACAAGAGGGTTCTTTTTACTACTCTGTGTGAGAATACCTGGAAAAATCTTGATGTACTCTTTGCCTTATGCTAGCAATAGACTTCTGTGAAGTTCTTTGGCATCAAGAAAATTAGGGCTGACAGTTTTGGCTTAGTGCTTAGAGGATAAATTCCTGAAGTTGCATACCTAGACTTCCCTTGTGTTTGCCTTGATTAACAGGCTATACATAGCACAAACCAGAGCTACTAACCAATGCAAAGAGATATGAGACTTCCAAAACTTGGTTCCTGCAAGTGTCTTATTTATAACTTTAAAAATTCTCCTAAACAAGAACCAAGATGGGCAGGTTAGTTGGTTAAATCTGCTTAAATCTGACTCACTGATTTAAGCAGTGCTGCACTTAACAGGGGATCAACAGAGCACTCCTGCATATAAGAGACAAAAGGAGGAGTGTGGTTATTCCCCTTGCATTTTAAGGACATTAAAGGGAATAAAATTGACTCCTAGGTGAAATATAATCTGGAAGTATTTATTTTCACTGGCTCTCAGCTCATTTTGACTGCCAACTATAGAAGGGCAATTGATTCCCCTTCAAAGTTTATAGCCAGCTGCTTGAAAGGACAAGTTTTGAAAATCTTAACAATACCGAAGGGGATTCACTTCCTGTCTGGAGAACAAAATGTCAACAGTGGTAGTGTTATTGTGGAACTGCAATTTTCCCAGGCAGAGTTCCTGGTAAGATGGTGGCCTTAACTCATAGAATTAACCCATGAGAATTCCTGGCAGTGCTCCACTGCACAAATGCAGTGTTGGCTTTCCATCATTCTGCTTGCTACATAAGGTTGGGTTAAAGGACACAGTTCTGGAAATTTGAGTCCACACAACTGCATATATAATATTATCCTAAATCATGTGTACCTACTGACCTGGTAGGTTGTCAGGTTACTAATGGCGATTTAGGCATCTAACTGCACCATAGATAATCTGGAAAACCAGAAGCATAACCTTGGAATACCCAAATTGCAGGGTTTAATGGAGTTTTTTTAGCACATATTTTGAACTTTGAAGCTTCCAATACCCCTCTTTAAATGGCTCCATTTGTGTAGTGGTGTGGGGGGAACTAATCACAGAAAAACATAGTTGATCGATGATTAAAATAACAGTTGTTTTAAATCATGAACAGGTCAGCAGCATTCATGACATCCCTCAAGCATTTCTAGTAAAAGAAGGATGAGTTATTTACCTCAAAAGTAAAACACAGAGGTTTCAAAGACCAACTCAAGATCTCCACACTCTAAAGGCTCATTTTCTTTTCTTAGTAAAAAGTATTGTGAGAGGCCCACGTAGGTGGAAGTGATATATTAACACTCAGAGCTATAAGTTATGTAACACGTCTTACTTTCAGAGGTGTTGCTGCACTCATTGATTGTTTATTTTGTGATAAGGCCTAGAGACAGCATGTATTAGACACATGAAAGTGTGTCCCCATCCGTGGGATGAAGAAGGAATGAGAAATAGCAGATGTCCAAGACAAATACTTGTGTCAGAATAGAGAAAGTCACAATAAGAAAATGACTATGATATACAGCATCTTACCTGTCAGGCTGAAGCACCACAGCTTGTCCCTTGCCATGTACTGGTTCTGGTTAATTCTGTCCCTGATGGAAGCTGTGAGATGGCATTTGAGAGAAAATATAAGCAATACAAGCAACTTGCTACACTGGCTCCAGTAAAAGTGCTGTGAGAGAAGTCATGATCCTGCTCCTTAGGTGAATGTAGAAATTTATGAACAGTGGTGGTAAGCCTCTGGCAGGTGTCACAACAGAACTTGCCATCTGGGGCTTAAAGGAAAATTCACTTGTTGTGTTGGTCTAGTCTGCCTAGACCTGTGACCTAGGCTTGACCTAGGCAGTCAAGTCAAACTGACTTTCAAAAAAACAAAGGTTTTACTAATGACATTTTCTACCCACTTGAAGCAGATGTCTCCCAAGTACAGTTTATCTTCAACCCTTAGTTCAGTACAGATACACAAAAAGAGAGAAAACAGGTCAATAGGGTCAAAATCAATTCTTGCTCTTCTCATGTACAAGGAAAATACAAAGGAATACCTACAGAGCAAGATGAAGGAAAAATGATCTCTTGATGAAGTTCTTCTGTGGTTGTTTGTGGTTCTTTGCTTCTTGCTGGAGTTAACAGATCTTTTCCTCCTGTTGCTCTGCTAACCATCTATAAATGGTACATTTAAATGCTATTTTTTTCCTTTTAAATTCAGTTTGTTCTGTTTAAATAAGCTACTGACGCAATCCTCTTTTGTCTTTTGAATATATCAACTGATGATATTGAGGAAAGGCAAAAGTGTTCCATGTTTTTATTCCTAAAATGGAGTGCCAAAAGTGAAATTCAAGCTAAAAAGAGAAATAAATAATAGTCTCCCAACTTCTCCTCTTCAATTAGACCAAGTTATGTGAGCTGAGTTATCAAAGGGCTGAGACAGACATTTGTCATGCATTATGTCCTGCAGGATATGCTGCAAAATGAAACACAGAATAGGTTTGTTTGGGATTTTTTGCTTTATTTGAACAGTTGAGGCTTATTCCTTCTTCAAATCTTCAGATAAACATCCCTCTACAAGTGTTGTATTTGGTTATTTGGTCTATCAAAGAAAACTGGGTTTATGTTGCCTTTTTTTTTTCCATTTTGTTGAAATTAGAATAGTACTGTGGGGGAAATAGCAAATGGAAAAGGTCAAGAATAGAATATTTATATATTCAGTGCAGTGGTGTTTTCCCTGAGAGTTGAATAAGGTAGGTGATCTAATAGTGACTGGGTAGCTTGCATTAAATGCATTCTTAACTGTGTGACTAAAAAAGAACTTCAGTTTGATATCTTACTACTTCTACCCATTTCTTTGGTTAGGTTTCTTTCCAAGAACAGTCTTTTTTTGTCAAAGTAAAAAAGAAGTGCCAAATAAGAACTTTGATAGCAGTTGTGATAAAAGGTAAGAATTTAGGATTGCCAGAGAATTGCACTGAGCGTTCTCCTTGCTCCTCAGATAAAGCCACTATTACAGACACGGTGGTGTGATGCCTGCCTCACATCCATGTCAGAATCAGCACAAGACTGCAGGTGCTCCATGTGTCTTCTGTACTCTATGACTCCTCTGCAGAGGCACTGTCTAGAAAGTGGCTTGGAACTCTTTTGCACTGAGGGCAATGCTGGCTTTGCATCTCCAGCTTTTGGAGGAGCTTTCTCCTGTGCCCAGTGAGTGGTGCAGCCTGTTGGGGACTCAAGCACCATTTTGCCTGATCTCCACACCTGGCTGCTGTATGCACCAAACTTTTTGGTTGGATGTCACTGGGATTGTGCATTCATGGGTGGAAACAGAAATTGTCTGCTGCTGTCAAGCTCTCATAGTGACAATAACCAATCTCCTCTGTGTTTATACCTGTGCAATGATTGCTCCCAGCCCAGTGGGGATGTCCAGAGCAAACAAAGGTGAGTTTGGTCCTAGGTACACAGCACAAACCATTTGGGTGAACTATTTGTGTATGATATGGATTTATTCACTTCCCCAGTTCTAATAGCTGAGTATTGTACAGTTAGATTTTCCTGGCTAATAACTGGCAAGTGCCTAAGTGGTTTTCATTAGCATAAATGCCCAGCTTTTTGCATTTGTGTCAGAGACCTGCCAACTGCTTTGAGACGGCTTATATGGTACTCAGACTCTTTCACAAACTACTTATTCCCTTTTCCCACCTCTCCAATATGCTGTTAGATGGCAATATTTTAATGCAATTGCTCCATGTGCTTGCTTGCTCTGATTCTCTCCATCAGTAATTTTAATTTTTGAAATTATGATCATTTTATCTGTGATAAAGTTTCAGAAGTGAGCCTGAAGGAACTGAGAAAATAGTTTTGTTTTGATTTTTTTCTGTTTCCTGAAAGCTGCCTAATGTTTTCTTAAAGCAAAATGTACCCATTTATATAAATAACATCAGAGACAGAGTTAGGGAGCAGCTCACAATTTTTATCTTACCAATTGTGTTTCATTTTATATAATTACCACAAGGCTTTCTGTTGATATAAACAACACAATTCCTTCAAAACACTGTTTGCTGAGTCTGAGCTGTAAATTATCTATGAATATTATCCTTGGCAAAATACACAGGCAGCCCTATGGGATGCTGCATCAGGAGCAAGATACCAAATTATGCAATAGGTAGAACAGTGAAGATTCCAGTATAAAGAAGAGATGACTTCCCAATGTACTTCTATTTGTCAATATTAAACAAGTCAACTAAACTGGAAGATCTTTGTAGTGAATAGTCAAAGGAAAATATTGCAGTAATACAAAAATACTATTAAAAGAAGTACTGACAATGTTATTTAGTCTGTCCAAGGAATAGCCCATCCTCAGAGTATTAGGTTCATGGAGATTTGCATCCTCTCTGCAGATTAGCCAGAGAGAGAAATAAACTTTTTATGACACATATTTAAGCCAGACCCCTCAATAACTTGCTCAGTAGAAATGTGTTTGCTTCTGCTGTCCACCCCACTGAGCTCATAGCTCACAGCACATTCCATGTGCAGTCCCATAGCCTCCTGCTGACATAAACAAAAATGCTGCCTTTGTGCAAAAATGCCAAAGCATGCCCTCACTGACTGAATATTTATAGAAAGATGCTATTGAAAGATGAAATAAAGAAATGTAGGAAGAGAAATAAAAATATTTTTGGAGGAATTTTTAGTAATATGTCTTGATATTTGGCAACAATTTGGAAAACATAGCATGCAGGACCTTAGAGGGGCTGCTCACAGAGGTAAAAATATTAATGTAGTTCCCCCAAAATTACCAGTGGGCCTGTTTCATGTGGGCATCCACCCACTGCTGTTTTACTGAAATCCTGGCAAGAATGTGGGCCTTTATTTTTGAGGGGTTTTTTTAGCAGCAGAAGTTGGTAGGGTACATTCCCATGTTGGTGTACACTGGGAATGATGACAGAAGCAATCTGCATCACGTTATTCTATTTATTCTTACTTTCAAACCAGCACAGTGAATGTCTGTCTGCTAATGCTGCTGCTCACAGCTGGGCTACAGGCAGAGCCCTCCTGAAGGTGAAGAGGAGACATAAAGTGGGAAAACTTTTGCTGAACTTGACTTTTTTAAACCTTTTTTAAAGGGAGACATGTTGGGTTCCCTTTCTTGGCATATAGTTCTAAGTAAGTATAGATATATATTTTTTTCACTAGTGAGGATGTAATTTGCATATTGAAAATGTCAGCCTAAATTTATCTACAAATTTAGTAGCTGAACTTTATAGCCTATTAAAGGGACTTCATGAGAGCATATGATAGTGGGTTCATGAATAAAACAACACTTGTCAAAATGTACAAAAATACATTTTGTTTCATAACAGTCTGTTTGGTTTGTTTCTTGGGTTTTTTCCTCGTATTTTTGCTCACTTAACTGTTGATTAACAAAATTTCTGTGACTTGCAATAGGACATAAAATCTGTGTCCAGTAGAGGGTTTTCTGAAGTAATATACTGTTTGGAACAATTTAGGAAGGAGACATCTGTTTCTAATCACAAAAAGCAATTCCAGAATGACCCAAGGCTTTCAAACATTAATTTTCAATAGGTTGCATATTTTTCCTTGTATTGATTCTTGAGTGATGGACCCTTTCTGCCACAAAACATGCATAAATTAAGATGCATGTGTGAAAACATACTTGCACTGTATGATGTATGCATTAGTGCTTTTGGAAACAAGGCATTCTTTTCCTGGAATCAAATTTCTGAGGCTTGTCCTTTGACACGAGCAGTTCACTTCCTGCTCCCCAGTTCTCAGACAGCATAAAGCTGGGGTTGGATTTTATTTTTTTTTCCTATTATTTCAAATGAACCATAAGAAAATTTATACCATGTGATGTGAAAACTTCTCAGCATGGTGAATATACTTCTTTCATTTAAGCTGAAAAAGATTGAAGTTAACATTTGTTTCAGATTTCCTGCAATACCATCACTGCTGTGTAATAGCTGAAATGGTTCCATCCATCCCATTATGAAGATACTTCACTTCTTGACAAGAAGACATTAAGTACAAGGCAAATTGAGGGTAGAGAGAATCAAAACTGTGTGAATTGTTTAACCTTCCACCATGGTTCAACAAAGTTCAGGAAAAAAAAAAAAGAGCCTTTGGCAAACTGCCTAGATTTTGTAAGGCCACTCACACTTTGTGAGCCCCCAAAGATCACAGTGTTTCTGGCTCAAGGCTGAAATCCCATTGAGCCAGGGTTGAAAAAAGCCTTTCAACTGTGTTGAGTAAACACTTCAAGAAACAGCTATTTGTCACGATGCTCTTAAGTGTTGGATGTGAGCTGACTGCCACATCTTGGACGAAGATGGACAGTAATCATGAATACATTGTGTGACATCAAACACTTCCAGAAGGCATGGTTGCACTCAGTACTAGGTGGAACATTGTGTCTGTTGTTTCTGTTGAAGCTGTGGGCTGCAAAAATGAGCAAAATGATAAATTTGCAAACTGAACACTAATCCTTCTTGAAACTCAGCTGCATAAATCATCTTGAAAAAAATTGAAGCAAAAACTTCTCCCTATAACAAGAGTCCTGATTTCTAACACCCACTTTTCTACTTAGGACCCTAGAAGAAATCATGTTCCTAAGAAAAACACTTCATTCTGAAAAACTGGGAGTACTGATGAACTCAATGTAGGGATGAGCTAAGAATGCAATTGGTTGTCTTATAACCATTTGTGTGTGTATGTTTGCTGATTTTGTTTTGGTTTGAGTTTTAGTTGTTTGGGTTTTCTTTTGGTGGGAGAGTTTGGGGGATTTTTTTGGTTTGTTGAAGAAATGTTAGCAAACTCAGGAGTAAGCCTTTCAGTGTACCCAGTCCTGTGAGCTCAGGCACTATCCACAACATCTTCTCAACCTATGCAAGAGTTTACAGAGCTAAGATAATATCCTTTTGCTCACTCTGATGTCTTCAGGCCACTGTAGTTTTATTTTAGCGGATTAATTTATGATCTAGAAAAAAAGTTTATGCCATATTCAGTGCTTGAGGGTGACCAGGGTCAATGAAGACTGCTCTAAATCTCATCATCAGGTGACTGTTTTGATCTTTGTGCCACTAGCTTACCTAATACACTTCCAGATACCAAGAAATGAGTGTTAATCAATTTACCCAAGCTGCAGTGACACCTCAGACTCATGTGTGCAGTAGAATAAGTAACAACAAGCTTAAAAGTGCTGCTATTTTTTCCTGTTGAGGAAGGTATTTGACTGCTTACATGAACAGAAGTTGTCATCTCCTTACTTTTCCATGACACTCAGAATTAGTCCAGCATACTTAAATACCTAGCTTTGGATCACATTTAGTAGTGAGCCTTACCTGACATTTAGTGGCATCCCTATCCTAGCTTTACGTTTTATATGGTGATTTTATAAATGGTTTGATTCTCTGTGCTCTGGAAATCTCTATCAATCTTTCTTTAATTAGAAATGCACCATTTTTTCCAGATAAGAACTTTGTGTCTTATTACAATCAAGAAGCATGGGGATTTGTTACCTTTTTGAACTTTTTAAAAGTCTGTTTAGTTTGCATTTCAGGTTAATATTTGGGATAGGGTTGAACGTAAGCTAACTAAAACATTGTGGACACGTTCCTTTATATCTTGCCCAAGGACTTCAAAGTTGTAACAATGGGGCATGAAAAAAGAGAGAAGGGATGAGTATTATGCTTGGAAATGGAAGCACCTCCTAAAATGTTTGATTAATATGGTGGCTTCTTTACAGTTTTATTGTAAGCTCAGATTTACTGACAGATTTATTGTAACTGGGAATAAAATTGTCACATTTGTTCCTGCAGAAACAGTGAAAGGTATTTAGTTACATTGTCAGGCAGTTTTAAAAAACAATTTGGCCGCTTTAGGTTCAAACAGCCAGTATGAACATTAGAGAAAACGAATCCAATGATATACACATGAGAAGCTCACAAAACTTTGATTTTTATTCATGACATTGAAATGGTGCTGATAATGTGTATATATAGTGGTGGTGTGGTATTTGATGGCGTAATATCTGCATGACTTGGTACCACAAGTATTTGGTCTTCAGACTCACTCAGCAAAACATTCCTGAATCCTGCTGCTGTAACACTGCAAGACACACCTTGTCATGTGTTTCTGCTTAGAATCTGTGTCACTGGACAAATGTTTGTTATTAGCAAAAGTTTCCACAAATGAGTTTCACCATACATTTTCTGGTTCATTTCAGTTTAACAACAGTTTTCTATCTTGCCCAAAGGCTAGAAAGCCAAGTTTGTGTCAGAGACTTCTACTTTAGCTATCATAGTCCAAAAGGAGTGCTTTGCTTTAAAAAGAACTTGGAATAATTATTGTAAAAAAGGAAATGTAATTTACTTTGACATTAAAAAAATAACTCTTTTATTAACAAATACTTGATTTATACTGTACAACAAGTAGTATTCATTTTCACAGCAAATAGCTGAAGATGGGCTTGATAGAGTGCATTGTTTATATAGTAAGTTGTTATGGTGGTCATAGCAACTTCAAAGTTCTCTGCTAGATTTTAACTTTTTTTTTGTGGACTGCAACCCAAGTTGTTGTGTTGTTTTGTTTTGTTTTTCCATGGATAAGCTCTGTATGTGTTGTGATGGCAGGGAATAATTCTGACACCCAGTAGCATCACAGGAAAATACTAAGCGTGTGAAAACTGGTCAGACATTAGATGTGCTGTCAAAGATGTGCTCAATCAGACACTTTGACATAGAGTTTGCAGTTAGATTAAATGTTTTGTCTGTAAACAAATATTGGAGCGTCTCAACTTCATACTTAAGTAGTGACAAAACTGATTTGGAGTCTGCAATCTTTTCTGGTTAACTGGTATGGATTAAAAGTCCTGGTAGATGGGCACAGAGGACACAACCGGTTTAGAACATGTCACTAAGTTTGACCACTAGGGATTTAACATATGTGCATAGTTAAAGTTCAGGGCAGGCAAGGTAATTAATTTGTGGATGTTAATGTAACTCTGGAAGGCCTTTGTCCTCATTCCCATAATGATCTCTGACACTTCTTGAGATTTTCTGCTTTTGGACTAAAGCTTCTCATGTTTCATTTGAACTGTTTGATTTTTGGATGGAGAATATGGAGCAAAGAGAATGTAAAAGAGCTAAGATATTGATGTTCCTCCCACACATCCTTTCTTTTTAATGCATGTGTAGGAGGGATGAAGAAAAAGCAATCATTTCCTTTACTTACTAGAGCTTTCATTTCCTTTCCCAATGTGAAGGCAGAGACTGTAAGAAATAAAAAATGCTCTGCACCGTTTGTTGGGATTTCTTGTTGAAGTTTTAGTGTTTGGGTTTTTCTTCCACAAGAGATTTTGCAAACTTGCCTTATAGAAAACACATGCCTAAATCAATTCCTCCTTAGTCCTCAGTCTCACTCAAGGATGTGCATTTAACTCTAGGAGCACACTTCAACATTTTGCTGAAAGTTTGTTGAATTACAAGTTATGTGAATTTCGATACAAGCCTCAGTCTGTGCTTGGGCAGGCAGGAAATTTTATTAAGACTTCATTTGCTTAAAGACAGAGCAAAAAAAGAAAAGATTTACTGAAAAATAGACTAGAAGTAGACCTGATGAGATCACAGGCAAGGCAGGCTGTGCTATGGCATTCCTGAAAACACTTCCCTCATCTTTTCTTGAAGGCTTCTGATGCCAGAAATTTTATGACTTTTGAGGTAATCTTTTCCAGGCCTTTACTAATCATGCCATTAAAAAGGTGCTTTTATTTTTTTTTCCCTATATGCCTGTGTAAGTTCACTATTTCTTTTCTGTCTGCCATGGGCACAGTCAACAAATTAATCATTTCATTCCTTGCAGCAGCTTGTCTGCTGTTGAAGATTGTAATCTTGTCTTTGTTAAGATACAGAATCATTATTCAAAGATTTTCCAGGTGGTATTTTCAGCTGTTCCCAGAGTTTTACAATCTCCTCTTAACTTCCATGTTTGGTTCTTCAGGAAGGATGATGGCCCTCTTCCAAACAAGTAAATATAGGAAATTAATCAAAAAGTATTTTTAATAAGAGAGTAGAAAAATCTAAGAAGACACCTGCCATCCAAATCGGTATGGCAGCCTGCCAGCTGGCAGCCAAGTATGCCAGGGGAGCAATTTCAGGTACTAACTCTAGGATTAGACCACTGAAGAGACCTCAGAGAGCAAAAGTAATGTCTGTAACCAACGTCAGTTAAGTCAGAATTGAGTTGTATGGAAAATCTTGTAAGACTTCAGTAATTACATCTATTTATTTCAGAAAATAAGTAAGCTATATAATAGAAAAATGAGCCTGAACATGTTTTTCTTTGTAGTAGAAGGGTCTCAAAACACCCAAATCAATGCAGGACCCTGAATTTTTTGGCAAAGGTCCATTGGCAGGTAAAGGCACATGCGTGCAAGCGTTGTAGTTAAAATGACCCCCTTCAGCTGAATTTTTAGTACAGTTTTAAATTCTTTGGGGATAGTAACACTTCTTTTACTCATCTGGCAGGATACTGAAGTACATACATAATTCTAACCTTGCGGCTAGGCCAGTTAAGTCAGTAAATCTGTTCAACCTAACAGATTTCTTCTTAGGAAGGAATAAAAATAATTTTAAAAGATAATAACCTTTTTTAAATACACTTCCCTATCTTCTCTGTAGAGAAAAAGCACTCATCAGTCAGGACTCCTTCTAGAGGGCAGTATAAGAGTTTATTCTTGTTTCTTAGTTATTTAATATTTAAAAGCAACTAAAAGATAACAAGTAAAATAATTGAACTTATAAGGAAACAGATGGAAATATTGAAATGGGAACAGGAAATTATTGGGATCACGTTGATCTGAGCAACCAAAAGATATTTCATACTACAAAACAGATATTTAGGAGTTAAGATTGTTGGCTGAATTTGTGTGAAATTTCTCCTCAGAAGCAGTAATTTTATGTATCCTACACTCCAGGCCTTCCTGAATCAGCTTTGCTGAAGTTCCAGGAGGACTTAGAACAAAAGTGCATAATAAGCAGTAGAAATTCTTGTAAGAACAAAGTGATAAACATTACTGTGTTTGGTGCTAGTTTCAGCCACTATTGGAACACTTTGTAATGTGCTGGAAGCCAGACTCCAAGAAGTATTTCCATCAATAGAAAATGGCTCAGGCAGAAAACACCGAAGTAACTTGTCAGATTCTTGTGGCTAGAAAAAGGTGTTGGATGGTAAGTGGTCACATTTACTCCAGCCCTGTGGAACAGGACTGGACAGTCAGAGGCTCTGTTATTTATATATCTCCTGTCAATTTTTTCTCTCACTGGTTGTGCTAGATTTGATCCAACAAGGTGGTTTGGTTATTTTTTTAAGG
This sequence comes from Sialia sialis, assembly GCA_009812075.1. Classification (NCBI taxonomy): domain Eukaryota; kingdom Metazoa; phylum Chordata; class Aves; order Passeriformes; family Turdidae; genus Sialia; species Sialia sialis. Next base: position 2,271,235 of record VRYO01001865.1, read on the forward strand.
GATCCAGAAAAGGGCTGTCCTCCAAAGACAGTTCCTCCTTTTTGTGATCGATTTCTGGTTGTGAAACATCCCCAAACTTACATTTGACACCAGTCCTTGAGCCATCACTTTATCCTGGCTGTTTTGTCTTGCCTTCATGCTCCTTTTGAAGAATTGAAAAATATCCACAGAAAATTGTCTTATTCTTCCCTGGCTTGCATGTATTCTTCATCTGCTTTCAGTGCTTTGTTCCATTATTCCCACACAGGTTTTTCCCTTTAAATGGTTAGGGATTTTTGCTTCAGTTCATCAGTGTTTTCATTATTATAACCTTTTTATTTTTTTTTAACAATTTCCAGCTTTGCATCTTTTTTGGATAAATTGTCTCTGTGTCACCCTATTCCTTTAGCACATTTAGTTCTTCTCTGTTCCTAGAACTTACTAGAAGCTATGTGCTGTCATCCGGTTTATTAGGATAAACAAATTAATCTCCTTCATTAATCTTATCTTGCCAGGATGCATGAAATGGGTTTATCAGATCACTTATCAAAGACTTACTTGTGCAGAAACATTCAACTGCAACATATAAAAACACTAGTCCTAAAATCAAGCATAAAACATATCTAGGGTTATTCCTCACTGGAAATCCAGTATGTTCATTGACAATATTACTGGCAAGCAGTTTGCTGCTAGGAGAAGAAAAATTCCTTGCCTGCAATTAATTGTACAACATATGAAATTCATGGCCCTATATTAACACATGATCTCTGCAAATTTATTGGAGAGGGATTAAGCAACAGTTTTTAAAAAAATAATAAATTTGCCTTTAAAAAGGGCTTTTTTTTTAAACTAAATGATAAATAGTTGCAGCTGTTAAGTTCCTCCTAATTGTGGGAAAAACAGTAAAAGGAGTGGTATTTTTCATTAGGCTACCCTTTCTTTCTCTTTAAATTCTCAGGCTCAGTGGGGGAAATTAATGTTTTCGTTTCCAGGAATTCTTGCTTCAGACTTCTCTTGTGTATTTGGAGCTGACTTAAGACCAACAGAAGTCAGAAACAACAGCCCAATACAAGTCTGTCATTCTTCATGTAAAATTATTTTTGAAAGTATATTATCTGGGGCCCTAAATTATTAGGCAGCTGGAAGAAGGAATAGTGGAGTAAAAAATTAGTTCTTACTATAGACAACATTAGACTTGTCTCACTTCAAGAGCAGGTCAGCCCAGCTGGGGAAGGAATTCTTGCTTGATTGAATTCCCTTGACCAAGTGGTAATCCATAAAACCACTGTTGACCATTCCCTCTCCATACTTGAGCCCTTGGCAGTATCCATGTTCACTGGCACCACTCCCTTGTGGATTTTTTAAAACTTTTACTCTCATGTACATCCATGAAAGTATGGGTGTAAATCCTAGGATAAACTATGAAGCAGAAGGGAGTATTATTGAATGCATAGCTAGAATTAAACTGTTTCTGTAATTTAAAGAAAAATAAGGCTTATGCCCTTCTTTTCCACTTTACCGAGATGTATGCACATACATAAATGTATTAAAAAGCCTCATAAAGCATGTGAGACAAAGTTTCAGTTCAATCAGTAGTTTCCACTGCAATCTGTAGGAACTTTTGTTGATTTACTCAAAATAAAAATGCTTATTTAACCTTAAAAATATCAAGAACATCAACTCATGACTTGTCTGTTTTTACTGGAGATTCCTCTGGATGACTGGAAAAAGTTGTTCTGAGTTAAAAAAAGAATAACATGGAGAGAAAGCCAAGCTAATGCCAGAGGACAGTTTAAAACTGTTGAGGACAGATGTTTTGTGTGTTCTCTGGGTCACTTTGGGGAAAAATATGCTGCTGTGACTCCTCAGAAACTGAGTTGATACTGACAATCTGATTTGTTTCTTCATAAATAGAAAAGCATCATATCAGTTACCAGTAGTAGTGTACTTAAAATTTATCTATTTAGTTATGATTAATTACATCATTAGTTTAGTCAAGATTTAAACTGTGGGCAGTCAGAAATACAAAAGACAAAAATGGAAAGCAAAAATAATCCCTGTAAACTAGGCCTTACCAATGGATGAAAGAAAATCATTGAGTATTTAGATGTTTTTCACCACATCAGACAAGTCCCTGTGAAAACATTCAAAACATCACCTTTAGGGCTGTTTGGTTGGGCTCTGCTCTAGCATGGGTTGGGCTGGGAGTAAGGAGCATGGGTGAAGATTATGACTGGAACAGAGAGAATTTGAGGCTACCCCAGAAAGAGCCCTGTATTTTAATCATGCACTGAAATGGATAATTGTCAGCCTGAAGAGCTATGTAGGTTTGGGAAAGTGCAAAGTGTGCTTCCTTCAAGGACAACAAGCATTGTAATGTCCCAGTGTGCTGTTCAGTATCATTACCAATGCCTTCCTTTCAAGAACTTCTCAAGACCTTCCAAGTCTTTCTGGGTTCCACTGAATCATCTGTGAATGATGTGAAGGTGGCAAATCAACTAAGTGATGGCAGAGTAATGTAAGCGTCTAGCACTAGGAAGAAATCAGTAAGATATTTGTGTGGAAAAAGAGAGGAAACAGTTCTTAAATCTGGCACTACACTTTGGGCAAAGGGAGAAGTCTGTCACTGAAGGTTTTAGGGGCTTTAACAGCTCAGAGAACAATTGGCTCCAGTTCCTCAAGGGGTACCCTGTGGAGAACCCAAAATACTATTCACTAAAGTTATGGTGTCTGCAGAGCACTGATGGGTTGTCATGGGTCTTACATGGGAAGTGTGTCTTGGAGCTGGGCAAAGAGGAGAGTCTTCTCTGATTCCAACAAACATGCTGGGAAGCTGCACGCATTGGGAACTGGGATCTGCTGGAGCTCAGTAGCTCAGTCCCTGAGCTGAGAGTGGTGCTGACAAAGGGATCCTGTCTGCCCTGTAGTGTCTGTGTAGGTTGTACACAAATGGGGGCATTGCTTCCCTGTATGGGCTCTGCATGTGGAAGAAGGATGTGGTGCTGGGCAGGGCTATCTTGAGGCAAATTTTTAATGCTCAGGAACTGTCCAGTATGTGACCCGAGCAGAGGTGTCTTTTGTGCATAGAAAGCAAGTACCTAAGCCCAAAACCTGACTAAAGATTCATCACAGTGGGGTGCTGATCCTCCAGTATAACATCAGCTCTTCCAATTCCTACTGCCCTGTCCTGAAACATTCACTCTTTCTAAAACTCCTCCTGCCGTTAGTCTTTCCATCCCTGTGAAAAGACTGTCTTGCCAACAGTTCTTGGAAGGCAGAATTAATGAAGAAATGAGCTAAATGTCTTCTGACTGCTCTTCTGGCAATGCGGACATACATCTGCAATTGCACCTTCTAGACCTCAGAATGGAAACAAAGGTGCGCTCCTCTTCCAAGGTAATGGGTATCCCATTCTCCTGGGGGAAGGAGACATTGAAGCAAGAGTTTTCTTATTACTGATGCTAATTTGACACCTCGAACAACAATGCAAGAAGACAAAAGAACCCAAACTCAAAGTAACCCTGTCAGAACAGAAGGTGTAACTCATTCCCTAAGATTAAATGTATTGTTTTATGATTTGCTGAAGCTTCAAGTTTTCCTCTTTAGCCTGAAAAGTCCTGAATCTCCTATGTAACCCTAAACTTCTAAACACCAGCTCCATCTTTAGGGCTACATACCTTGACTTAGCCAGTTCTTTCAGCTTTCCTCAGAGAAGTGACTCTTTTATGAACATGTCAACTTCAAACTGAGGCAAACCACTTTCCAGACTGCTGTTGTCTCCTGCAGTATGAACTTCACAGTTAAATATCTTCTACTGTAGACAAGAGTACAGACAATACAGGCTTTGCCTTAGAATAGAGGATCCAAGGAGAGTTGTTGACTTATTGATTTTACAGTATAGGGCACAGTTACCACATTTGTTCTTTGATCTGACACTCCAGATATCAGCCGCTATCAAGAAGAGAAATAACTGTAAGAAGTTGATATTTGTAGAGATGCTCTGCCCTGTCCAAGTAACAGACTGCTTTGTCATGGAACAGTGACCCCTGCTAAAGCAAATCACTCATTTCCTACTACATTAAATAGTAGCTTCCTCTGAAATAGCCAGTTCCAAGTGCTAGATGAACAGTACTGAGATGACTTATCAGGCAATGCCCTACATGAAGGAATACCCTTCTTTCTCCATGCAGTGGCTGTGGTGTGGGGATGCCCTTTGGAAAGCCTAACAGGAATTTTCTGCTGACACGCTGCAAAGCAGCTTTCCCACAGGGTGACATTTGAACACCCACAAACATTTACGACTGTGGGAATGCTGTAGATTTCCTTAAACTCTAGGAAAACCACCTTGAAAGTGGTTTGTGTAACTTGAGAATCTCTTTTCAAAGGCGGGGAGACAGCTCACAGCTGTGTATTCTTACCCTCACCTGTGCTTAGCACAGAGTTCCTGGTCTGTGCACCAGTGCATATAAATAGAGCCCTGTTATCCCAGAGCATGGCAAACACTCCAGTGATATCAGTACTGCTGTGGCTTTACCCCTTAGCATGCACCTCGGTTCCTTTTATTAACAACCAGACATTGTGTTTAACCATTTCACTCGCAGTGTTGCACAGCTCTCCTTTAAGGGACCATTTACGTGTTTTCATAGCAGTTTTACAGCCTTAATTCAGAGCTGGTGATAAATAAAGCCATTCCCAAACTTAGAAATGCTGAGAGCCAAGAATCACAGTTTCTCAAATCTCCAAAATAAATAAGTCATGTGTCAAACTTGCCTATCCATTGGCAAGGGAGTGCCATGAACACTAATGTCTGATTGTGGATAAGGGAATGTGGATGTTGTGAAGTGTTGACTGATACAGCACTCAAGGGAATGGAAAAGAGAAAGTGGTGGAAGATGCAAAAATGTGTCAGCTGATATCTCAGTAGGGCTTTTTTTTTTTTCCTGGTTTGGTGAAGATACTGTCCTGATGGGTTACAGAGGAGAATAACTCTCTAATTTCCAGCAAAATCAGTTCTTGGAATTTTATTCTAGTGTTTTTGCAGTGATGCTCAGTCTGAGTAAGTTGAACAAGGTGGTTTTTTTAAGTGCACATCAGGGATGATACCCTTGGCTTTTTTTTTTTTGTAGTTATGGATGCTTTTCATCTAGGATGAATTACAGCCTTTCTTATCTGGATTAGAACATCCAAGAGCTCATGTAACAGAAATGGTACTTTGGCTTGTTCTTTACTCCGTGTACTTGTCTGTAAATGAGGGCAATTGAATTCAAAAGGAGACTTTTCCATCTTTTTTGTTTTGAGTACCTTTCCATGCATCTTGAGGCTCCTCTTTTCTTTTTGGTACTTCCTCTCTAGAACTGTACTTCTTGTTCTGATAGGATGTCAGTCACTCGTCCTGTTGCCTGTAAATCAGCCAGTATCATTTCCAGTAACAGAGGCCAGTGTCATGATGCACTAGCACTGGTATACCACAACTATAAATAGATTCTTCAACAGACCTCAGAAGGTTAAATAGACATTCAGAGTCACTGCAGTCATATAGGAGAAGAATAACAGTTCTAAAAACTAATGCCAGGACCCAATGTTTGGTTATTTAGAGGGCTGCTTTTTCTCTCAAAGAGCTTGGCTTGTGTAACTCTTTAGATGTTTTTAAATTTTTAAAAAAATTTAAGTTTTCTTTTATTTGCTTTCTTTTGGCACGTGGGCAAACTGCTGCTACCCAACATGCGCTGTAGTGTTGTTGTTAGTTTTTAGGAGGAAAAGGAAAGGTTTCACTGTTGTGGCCATTTCTGGTTTTCACGTGTCCTTTTCACACCCTCTGTCTCTACATTTGCACAGATGTGTGACGTGTGTGTAAGAAGGTTCTCTGTATGTTGTTTATAAGAAATCTTTTACTTGAATCAAGCAAGACTCGTTTCAGCCAGGGGGATACAGCAAGTGTTTGCAAATGCTTCATCTGGGCCTCCTTGAGTGCAGGAGTTTTTGGCAGCACATTAAGGATATATGTACTCTTTTCAAGAAAAGCAGCTGTGTAGCCAGAAAACCACTGCTTGCTGTGATATACATGCTAAGCCTAATCCCCCTCCATGCCATCTTATAGGATACAGCAAGTCAGGTGGATGTCTGTAAAAATTTCACTGAGGTTTTTTTGATTTGGAGATTTAACAGACAGCTTTTGGTGAATCTTGATACGGTATCTTAAATTCCTCAGCAGGTCTCTGCTGCATCTCTGCTGAGGTTTCTGTCTCTAAACTGAGTCAAGGAAGTCCTTGAAGTCTCAGCTATTGTAATGTGAAGCATTTTTGCTTTAAACAGTAATGAAAAAGTGTGTACTCCCTTCTTGTAAATCAGATTTGGGACTAGTAGGTTTGGAAAACAATCTGGGGCTGATGTGGGCTATGACTTAAGCCATCACAGCTCTAAGCAAAAGCCTCACTGGCTGTATGGATGACAAGTAAACACAGGGCTAGCAAAAGTTTAGATTTGGCTAAAGAAACTTCCCGTGTCACACTTCCAGAGGAATTGATCCCATGTGCTCATGGAGGCATTATATTGGATGAATCCTCAAAAGGTTTTTGTCATGTACCTAAGTTTCCTATTTTCCAAGGACAGTTTCAGAAATGGAAATTTCATTCCTTTTTAGAAATTTTGGTTCAACTTAGATGAGTGTAATAAAACACCTGGGCTGCAAAAGAGATCATATTTAATTTGATCTCCTTGTGTAACCTATGTAAGTTCTGGACTAGAACAAAAAGTGACCACATTTTGCCTGTTTACTCAGCACTCCCATTTGTGAGGCTCTTGTTTCAACTGATTATGACATGCCAGCTTTAAACCATTTGGCCTTGGCATTTCCATGGCATGTTTTCTCAGTAAGTGTCACTGTTAGGCTGAATGAAGCTTTCCAGAAACAGCAAAAATGATTCAGCTTTCTAAGATAGGTGGAAAAATACAGTTTGCCAATGTGCCCAGAAATAACTAATAATCACTTCAGTAAGTGGTTCTTGATATTTATTTATTTGTTTGTTTGTTTATTTGTCTGACATATGAGGTGTACTGAGGATTTTCTTGTTTGGTGTTTGTTGGTTTTTCTGGAAAATCAACTAACTATATCCCGACTGGAGCCTTTTTAGAATTTGTCATATTAAATTGGCATCTATGGACAAAAGAGAGGATACTTTGAAATGCCTGAGGGAGGAGATGTTATCCAGAGGGACCTGGACAAGCTCAAGAAGGGAACCCACGGGAACCTCGTAAGGTTCCACAAGGTCAAATGCAAACTGCTGTACCTGCATTGGGACAACCCCTGGTATTAATAAAGGCTGGGGGATGAAGGGATTGAGAGCATCCCTACACAGGAGATTATGGGGGTGCTGGTGGATGAGAGGCTGGGCAGGAGCCAGGAACATGATCCACCAAGAAAGCCAATTGTAACATAAAGCCAAAAAAAGCTCCAAAAACCAGCATGGCCAGCAGGTGAGGGGAGATGATTCTGCCCCTCTGCTCTGGTGAGACCCTACCTGCAGTGCTGCATGCAGCTCTGGGGTCCCCAGCACAGGAAGGACCTGGACCTGTTAGAATGGGTGTGGAGGAGACCAGAAGACGCTAAAAGGACTGGAGCACCTCTCCTATGAAGACAGCTGAGAGAGCTGGAGTTGCTCAGCATGGAGAAGGCTCCAGGGAGACCTTACAGCACGGACAATACCTAAAGTATGTACAAGAGAGATGGGAATGGACTGCTTAGCAGGGCTTATTTGGGGTAGGACAGGGGACAATAGTTCTGACTTGAATGAAGGTCTATTCAGACTAGATATGAGGAGGGGTGATGAAACTCTAACATGTTGCCATGACAGGTGTTAGATGCCTCATCCCTGGAACCATTGAAAGCCAGATAGGATGGGGCTCTGAGCAACCTGATCTTATAGAAGATGTCCCTGCTCATTGCAGGGATGAGCTTTAAAAGTCTTTTTCTGTGGGAAGATAGGTTTGTAAGCATAGTGCACGAGCCAGTCTTTCCCAAAGAATTACAGCTGTACTGATTATGAAGGAGTGGAGACAGCCTTGCTTGCCCAATGAGGATGGAGTTTAGAAAAGAGTGAGTTAGCTGGTCTAGAGTAAATTGCAATTGGAGAACCAGAGTGTGCTGCAGTTTGGGATGG